>QANZ01038703.1:9771-38286 GCA_003254925.1 Chamaecrista fasciculata
TGGCTATCACTGACAACCAGGAGAGAAGGTTGGAAATCCCACCGTACCCTGGCAGTGATAGCTGTCACATCAAAAGCAGAAACCTACACCAACCCCCTTTTCCTCACACATCCCGAGTACACCCCTAACGTCTCAGAGAGAGACCTCGTACGAACATGAGACAAAAGGGAAGGAGGATAAAAGGAAAAGGGGAACCTTTCTAAGGTAACAACTCTCTCTCTCTAAAAATATTCAAACTCTCCAGTATTCTCTCTCTAACTTAAGCATCGGAGAAGAATCGCAGGGAACCCCCTGTGCATTCTCGTTTGCAGGTTCCGACGACCCCTACTTGCCGGAAACTGCCCCTCAACTGTGAACTCAAGGTTAGATTTATCCTAATCCAGCTTTGTAGTTTTCAAGTTAATTATCTCAACTAAATACTCGTTTGTAGAATTTTTTTTAAAAAAATATATCTCACATTGTCATGTAGCATTGCGTGATTAATTCGTTAAAAAATGAATATTTGTCCCAAAAACGAGTACTCCATATACGTAAATAATTTTGGATTTAGAGTATTGTGCTAAATTTTTGTTTTGGTATTAATTATTAAAAAAAGCCATGGAAACTTCCGTAATCTAAGTTATCCAATTTGTTGTTTCTATTTCTCTCCTCTTTTCTGCCTTTTATTTATATTATTTTCTAATTTTAATTCATTTTCTCAAACTTTATGCCAAAAACGGAGAAAAAATTTAGAGCTAAAATAATGGACCCTTCCCCATACACTCTTTGAAAAATATGTTATAAACACTTCGAGTTAATATATGTTATAAATACTCTTTGAAAAAGTTAATTATTTCAACTGAATACTCGTTAGTAGAAATTTTTTTTAAAAAATATATCATACGTTGTCACGTGATACTACGTGATTGGTTCCTTGAAAAGTGAATATTCGTCCCAAAGATGAGTACCCTAAATACGTAAATAATTTTGAGTTTAGAATATTGTGATAAATTTTTGTTTTGGTATTAATTATTTTTTAAAAAAAAAAACCATGAAAACCTCTGTAGTCCTATCCATTTTGTTGTTTCTATTTCTCTCCTCTTTTCTACCTTTTATTTTTATTATTTTCTAATTTCAATTCATTTTCTCAAACTTTGTGCCAAAAACTGAGAAAAAACTCAGAGCTAAAATAATGGACCTTTCCCCATACACACTCGTTGGAAAATATGTTATAAACACTTCGAGACACTTAACAGTTGAATAGTCAAATATAAACATGCTCATGCAATACCCTATTTATTGATGAAACTATTAAGTAAATAAAGACTAATAAAAACATAGGAAAAATCTTATATGAAGTTTTTTTTTTCACAAAGTTGTGCCAATTATATATATATATATATATATATGATCTGCTTATATTATTTTTTTATGATCGATTATAAAAAAAATTATATTTTATATAATTTCTTTAGTAAAATTGATCATGTAATTAAAGAAACTATCGTGAGTAATCCAAAAGTGTAATACTGTAATCCATGATGGACTAGGGTTTGTATCTAAACTAATTTTTTAAGTAAATTAATTAACAATTCGATTTTTAAAAAATTGAAATATACAATTTAATTTAAAAAAATTAAATAATATATTCGTTAATCCTAAAAAGAATCAAATAATATAGGCTTAAGTGCATTTTTAGTCCCATAATTATGATAAAGGTTTCATTTTGGTCTCATAACTTTTTTTATTGCAATTTTGGTCCCATAACTATGACAAAGGTTTCATTTTGGTCCCATAACTTTTTTGTTGCAATTTTGGTCCCATAACTATGACAAAGGTTTCATTTTGGTCCCATCACTTTTTTTGTTGCAATTTTGGTCTCATAACTTCTCAAAAGGTTTCACCGTTAGTCCCTTGGTGAATTCCATCCATATTTAGCCGTTAAGTATGACGTGGCATAGTGACTAGGATTATGATGTGGCAAAATAAGATGAAATGGACTGAAATAGGATCTATATACAACATATTAAAACTTATCTATACCCAACCACAATATATACAAAGAGTGGTACTTCCTCTTCCTCGTTTCGCTTCTCGATTTGTCGTCGCCGCCGCTTTGGTCGTTCGACTCTGGCTGAGGATCCCATCGACTTCGCCGGTGCCTTCTGCTTGAAGTCTCTTCTTCCCCACCAGATTGGTCCCTGTCAGTACCACTCTTTGTATATATGGTGGTTGGGTATAGATAAGTTTTAATATGTTGCATATAGTTCCTATTTCAGTCCACTTCATCTTATTTTGCCACATCATGATCCTAGTTACTATGTCACGCCATACTTAACGGCTAAATATGGATGAAATTCACCAAGGGACTAACGGTGGAACCTTTTGAGAAGTTATGGGACCAAAATTGCAACAAAAAAAGTTATGGGACTAAAATGAAACCTTTGTCATAGTTATGGGACCAAAATTACAACAAAAAAAGTTATGGGACCAAAATGAAACTTTTGTCATAGTTATGGGACCAAAATTGCAACAAAAAAAGTTATGGGACCAAAATGAAACCTTTGTCATAGTTATGGGACCAAAAGTGCACTTAAGCCAATAATATAATTTTAAGTCCATGAAAAAGGGACTGACAAATATACAGGCATATCCAAAAATTTCAAATAGTAACAAAACATATTAGAATGAAATTCAAAACAAGAGAAGAAGGCCAAACACCTTTAGAATTTAGATCTAGAGCCCACTACTCACTAGTAGTAACTTTGCTCATTATAGCTAGAAAACATAAATAGTCCTAATAAAGCAAGCTCCAAAGACCTTCAATTTTTCAAAAAATTTAATTTGCTTGGTATAAGTATTTATTATTTGTAAGTACCCTACTATACATATATATCTAACATTTCTTGCATTTTCTCACTTACATTATTAGTACATACTCTTCATGTCATAGCCGTTACCCATTTTCTTATTTATTTATTTTTTAAAAAAGTCATTCTTCTTCACTCTTCAGTCTCCATAGTCTCCCTCTCTTCTCTATATATATAAACTGCATCCTTCTCCTTCCTCTGTGCATTTTCTCTCTTCTTCTTCTTCTTCTTCTTTACTATCTTCACCAAAATGAGCAAAATCAAACAAATCTTCGCCGGAATCTCAGATTCCGGCACCGGCACAAAGCAAAACAAGAACAGGAATATCTTCCTTGCTCTGTTCGCTACTCTGCTTCTCGTCGCCGCCGTCATCGGCATCGTCGCCGGAGTAACTTCTCGCCAAAATTCTCCGTTCTCCACCCATCCCTCCCACGCCATTATCAAATCTGCTTGCAGCTCCACATTCTACCCGGAGCTCTGTTTCTCCACCGTCTCCGGCGAGCCCGGATTCGCCGAAAAAGTCTCCAACCACCGCGACGTCATCGAATTGTCGCTCAACATCACCACCAGAGCCGTCGAGCAGAATTTCTTCACCGTCGAGAAGCTAATCGCCGGCGCCGCCGCAAAACGCCTCTCCGGCCGAGAGAAAATCGCTCTCCACGATTGCCTGGAGACGATCGACGAAACGCTCGATGAACTCCGATCGGCGATTGTAGATCTGAAAATCTATCCGAACAAGAAGTCTCTGAACCAACACGCCGACGATCTCAAGACTCTGATCAGCGCCGCCCTAACGAACCAAATCACGTGCCTCGACGGATTCTCGCACGACGCCGCCGACAAGAAGGTCAGGGCGGCGCTGGAGGCAGGGCAGGTGCACGTGGAACGCATGTGCAGCAATTCGCTCGCGATGGTGAAGAACTTGACGGACACCGACATCGCCGAATTCGAGGCAAAAAAACAGAGCAGGAGGCTGTTGGCGGCGGAGGACGGCGGATTGCGGTGGCCGGAGTGGGTGTCGGCGGCGGATCGAAGGTTGTTGCAGACGGCGGAGGTGAAGGCGGATGTGGTGGTGGCGGCGGACGGGAGCGGGGACTATAAGACGGTGGCAGAGGCGGTGGCGGCGGCGCCGGAGAAAAGTAAGAAGAGATATGTGATAAAGATAAAAGCCGGAGTTTATAGAGAGAATGTGGAAGTAACGAAGAAGAAGACGAATCTGATGTTTTTGGGAGAAGGAAGAACGAATACCATTATTACAGGAAGCAGAAATGTTGTTGATGGTAGTACAACTTTTCATTCTGCTACAGTTGGTATGTTCATCCTCCTTAATTACTCGCTTTTCTATTGATTTTATTTTTCTTTCTTTGTGTGTGTGTGTGTGAATAGATATATAATTCATTGCATAAAAGACACAAGGATTAATCGAATTTAATCATCAGGAGAGATTTGAAAAAATGTTTCATAGTAATAGCTAAAGTAAATGTGCTTGCTCTTTTGAAAATGTCAACAAAAAGGATGCACCACAATGATTTTGTGTAGATTCATTGGGTACTCATGATAGTTCGTATATGAAAATTAATATATGATGTTGATTGAATATGAGATAATTTATAGGATAACAATATATTAAATAGGTACACAAAAAAAAAAAAAACTATATATTAAATAGGTGTTAATATCATAATTCTATCCTTTAAATAGTTTCTATCTTAAATATTTTTTTTAAGGTAAAAGATCCTTTCCTACCCTTAATATTTGAGGTTAGTTTCAGTTATGCATCTAACTTTTGTTTTGTATCAATTATGTATCCAATGTGAGACGTTGTTGTCAATTATACCATACCTTAAATTTTTTTGGGCCAAAGTCCTATTTCAGTCCCTCAAGTTTGCTCAAAGTTTCGTTTTGGTCCCTTAAGTCTCCGGCGAACTTTCTGGTGAGATACACGGCGGCCCCGACGACTATGAAAACTCTTAATCCAAGAGTTTTTAACCTCTTGAGTTCAATGTCTGCCTTCATTTTGCGAACAAATGACCAGAAATATGATTTTCAGCGATTGTGTAATTTTTCGGTGACTATGTAATTTTTCGGTGGCTTGCTAGTCATTTTTTCGCAAAATGAAGGTCGTCATTGAACTCAGGAGGTCAAAAAACCTTGGATTAGGGGTTTTCATAGTTGTCGGGGCTGCTGTGTATCTCACTGGAAAGTTCACCAGAGACTTGAGGGTCAAAAGCAAAATTTTGAGCAAACTTGAGGGACCAAAATAAGACTTTGGCCCAAAAAAATTGAAATTAGGGTATAATTGACACCAACGTTTCACATTAAGGGCATAACTGACACAAAATAAACGTTAGGAGCATAACTGAAATTGACCCCAAACGATAAGGACACGAAAAGGTCTTTTATTTTTTTTTTTAAATCTCGATAGAGGAGAAAAAGAGAAAATAAAAAATTAGAAAAGAATAAGATACCTTTTCTCTCTCCCTTCTTATTCCTTCGATGCTCTTACTTTAAAAAAAATATATAATTTTTTTTTTCGGCCAAAAAATCTAATATCTTTTTTTTTAGAATAAGAGCATGGAAGGAATAAGAAGAGAGAGAGTAAAGGTATCTTATTCTTTTCTAATTTTTTATTTTCTCTTTTTCTCCTCTACCAAGATTAAAAAAAAAAAACACTATTTGGTGCCTTATCGTTTGGGGTCAGTTTCAATTATGCTCCTAATGTTTATTTTGTGTCAGTTATGCTCTTAATGTGAAACGTTGATGTCAATTATATCCTAATTTCAATTTTTTTGGGCCAAAGTCTTATTATGGTCCCTCAAGTTTGCTCAAAATTTTGCTTTTGACCCTCAAGTCTCTGGTGAACTTTCCAATGAGATACACGGTAGCCCCGACAACTATGAAAACCCCTAATCCAAGGTTTTTTGACCTCCTGAGTTCAATGACGACCTTCATTTTGCGAAAAAATGACTAGCAAGCCACCGAAAAATTACATAGTCACCGAAAAATTACACAATCGCCGAAAATCATATTTCTGGTCATTTGTTCGCAAAATGAAGGCCGTCATTGAACTCAAGAGGTTAAAAACTCTTGGATTAAGAGTTTTCATAGTCGTCGGGGCCGCCGTGTATCTCACCAGAAAGTTCGCCGGAGACTTAAGGGACCAAAACGAAACTTTGAGCAAACTTGAGGGACTGAAATAGGACTTTGGCCCAAAAAAATTTAAGGTATGGTATAATTGACAACAACGTCTCACATTGGATACATAATTGATACAAAACAAAAGTTAGATGCATAACTGAAACTAACCTCAAATATTAAGGGTAGGAAAGGATCTTTTACCTTAAAAAAAATATTTAAGATAGAAACTATTTAAAGGATAGAATTATGATATTAACACCTATTTAATATATAGTTTTTTTTTTNACACTAATCCCTACAATTTCGGAATTTAGAGACCCTAGTTGTCCTTAAATGGGCAGCTCATCATGCCGTGATCAACAATATATTAATATGTCTTTTTAGCGTCAGTCTTATTTTCTTGTAGCAGCATGCATGCACATGGGTCATCATTATCATTATAATATCTATTTGAAAATTATTTTGTCCCTTTTGCTCCTCCTGTTTTCCCGTATATAATAATCATAAATACTTCGCCAAATCTATACATTAATAAAATAACAAAATTTATTTTAATTTGATGGGGGAACTCCTTTAAGTATGATTTCTTTATTAGTTTGTTAAGTTCTCATTAACTAGATTGACGAGATAATTAAATTAATTAAATTATGATATCCTTTTTCTGTCCTGACTAGAAAATTCAAAGAAGCCATACAGCTATTAATGTTTGGTCGTTTTCTTGCTTTGAACTTATTGATTCAAAATTCCATTCAAGTTGTCTTGTCTTCATGTTGTTTGTTTTTTTTTTCTTATTCTTTTTCTTGTCCATTTTTGGATGAACCTTCCATGATGCTTCCTCTTTAGTCCAACTATATTATTCCCTTCAATCATGCATTCCCTTTTTATCATCAACAAAAAATGTAGCCATATAAAACCATGACATATCACATACAATTTAAGGCTTAAGCCCATGTTTAGCTAGCTTCACCTAAAACCTAATCTCTTGCTTGTTTGAGTGTGTCATTGGAAATGGGATTCTCTTATGTCATAATTATTACATGCTGATTATATTAAAGACAAAATGTTACGCATTTATTATTATAATTTTTTCAATAAAACATGATACAGTAAATATTTTA
This sequence comes from Chamaecrista fasciculata, assembly GCA_003254925.1. NCBI lineage: Eukaryota > Viridiplantae > Streptophyta > Magnoliopsida > Fabales > Fabaceae > Chamaecrista > Chamaecrista fasciculata. The sequence goes on from QANZ01038703.1 coordinate 16,877, forward strand.
TTTTTTTCAACTTAATTAGCACTAAATAAATAGTTTTTCTTATGAAAATTAAAAGTTTTTTTTGGTATTTGAATTTTGAAGATTGAGATACTTTCTTTGTTCTGAGTTGAGATATTTGTCAAGTTGTTCACATTGGTTTGCGTTTACTGCAAATCTCAAAACCAGAATTGCAGGCTGAGTGGCTGACCCGTGATCAGTAGAAAAGTTTTATTTTTGTAAAAGTGCATTTTTGGTCCTATAATTTTTGCTCAAATATCAATTTGATCCCATATTTTTTCTGTTACATTTTTTTTGTCTCATATTTTTTGGTTAGGTCTCAATTTGAGACTGTGGTCATATTGTAGAATTGGTCTTATATCTCTGCAAAAGATTCTATATTATGAAACTAAAGGTGAAACTTTTTATAAAGATATGAGACTAAATTTGTAAAAAAAAATATGAGACTAATTTTACTTCTGACAAAAAATTATAAGACTAAAAATATACTTTGCTTTTTTCTTTTTTAGTTTTTTCAAAAATGCTTTCTATACTAAAACCAGTCATAGACTCGTAGCATTGGGTATATTAACATGTGCCCTAAAGGTATATATTAAGGTTTCTTTTGATTGGTCAAGTGAGCTTTTAAACATTAAAAATTATCTTTTAAATAAATTTTCGTAGATTTCAAAATATGAAATGTTGTACTAACCAATAAGAAGAAACCTTAAAATGTGCATTTAAGACACGTTAGATAAATATAAAAGTTAAAAAATATGACAACCCGTAACATACTTTTATGTGGATGCCAGCTCATAACCACTCACTATCAAACAATCACACGGCCACTTGCACCCACACCCACATGACATGAGCTTTGAGACTTTTCTTTAATCCCTTTCATTTTCTTATTTTATTTACTTTTTATAATATAATTAATTGAATAAATTAATAATTTAATTTCTATAATAAAAAATTTAACTTAATTTTAATTATGTGAAAAAAAAATAACAGGTATAAACAATCATATATAAATTTTACTCCAAATAATAAACTAAACTAAAATACTAAACCCCTAGGGTTTTTCATACACATGCATGCACATGCACATTATTGTAACAAACCCTAATTAACTCTCCCCTTGCAGCCGTCGTCGGACAAGGCTTCCTCGCCCGGGACATAACCTTCCAAAACACCGCCGGCCACGCGAAGCACCAAGCCGTGGCTCTCCGGGTCGGATCCGACCTCTCAGCCTTCTACAACTGCGACATCCTCGCTTACCAAGACACTCTCTACGTTCACAATAACCGCCAATTCTTCACCAATTGTCTCATTGCTGGAACCGTTGATTTCATCTTTGGCAACGCGGCCGCAGTCTTCCAGGACTGCGACATCCATGCCCGGCTCCCGGGTTCAGGCCAGAAGAACATGGTAACCGCTCAGGGCCGGATTGACCCGAATCAGAACACTGGCATTGTGATTCAAAAATGCCGGATCGGGGCCACGAAGGACCTCGAGGCGGCCGGGAAAGGGAAGTTCCCGACATATCTCGGGAGGCCGTGGAAGGAGTATTCGAGGACGGTGATAATGCAGACGGAGATATCGGACGTTATTGACCCTGCAGGGTGGCATGAGTGGAATGGGGAATTTGCTTTGAGTACTTTGTATTATGGAGAGTATGAGAATACTGGAAATGGCGCGAACACGTCCAAGAGAGTGACGTGGAAGGGGTTTAAGGTAATTACAAGTGCTTCTGAGGCTCAGGGTTTTAGTGCTTCTAACTTCATTGGTGGATCCACGTGGCTCAGTTCTACTGGCTTTCCCTTCTCCCTTGGTCTCTAGCTAGCTTGCTAATATATATATATATATATATTGTTGTTGTAGGTTTTGATTAATTATTATATATGATAATTTTATAATTAAGTAGGGAAAAAAATGATTTTAATTAATGGGGAAGAATCGAAGAAGGTGTGGCTTGTGTGTGAGTGTCAAAGATCGAGAGAGATGGATTGCTTCATTTGGAGTGATGACATTAATATTTGTGATGGTTTAATTTAAAACCATGTTCTCATCATTCATGTACCTGCGGAATTGTTTATTAAATAAAGAGAAAATTTATCTTCCCCCTCCTCTAATTTATCTTCAAATGATAATTTTATCTTTAAAATTTAAATATTAGAAATATATATTTTGTCTTTTTTTTTTTATAAATATTAATTATTTAATCGTTGAAATATTGTTGAATAAATCAATATATAATTGATGTTTGTAAAAAACATCAGGAATTAAAAAGTATAATTATAATATTAAGAGATTAAATTATAATTTTAAGACAAATTTCAATACTAACAAGTAAGCTTTCTCTTAAATAAAGAAGACAATAAATATATATTTTTTTTATAAGAATGAGCTCGTGGTATCTCCAATTGATAGTCATAGACTAATTTTTTCAAGACTAATAATTTTGTCTCTATTAACAAAATATTTTTTATACACATGAATTAATTTAAACTTAGGATATCATACTTAAAAAAAACTGTATACCAATTATACTAAATTTTATTGATCATGATATATATAGAACAAAGTATGTTATATCATTCAACATGTACATACACTAACTTAATGCATGCATGCATGGATGTGATCACATATGTTTATATTCTCTTTATATAACGCTGAACATTTTTTTTATCATCGAGAAAATACTATAATTAATGAAATTGTTTTATTTATGCTTAATGAATACCCTATGAAATATATGTAAAAGATGTGTTTTTTTTTTTGTGAGAATGTAAAAGATGTCAAAGAGTTAACAACATGGATTTGAATATGGGCTTTTCATCTTAACCCATCGTGTCGGCCTAGTACTGGTTTGTCTTAACTTTATTTTGCCCAATGTTAGTGTCTGATCTGAGTTGGCCTTTTTCTCATCAACTCACATACTCTATAATCTATATACTCACACTCTTTTATTTTTCTTACATCTATGATGGAGATGATTAATTTCTTTCTCATGAGTCCTATGTTTAAGAGTAAATGAGTGACAATAGAATGTTTTTTACATCTAGAAATGAGATTTAAACCCTTACCAATTCACCATCTAGTTAAGGGAACAAGTATAGGCTCAGTGTAATAGTAGATTGTACAGTTTCTACATATTTCGTTTTTCTTTCTCTTTAGTTTTTTTTTTGCTTTAATCTTTATTGTTCTTCTTCATTTTCATTTTTATCTTTTGGGAGGAATTATAATAATTGCAATTCCTCCCTATTTTCTATCTACTTTTTATCTTCTTCTATATTTTTGATTTGAATAAATTAGATTTTTAGTTCTCAAATTTTTTGGTAGTTTTGTCTATATCTATTTCTGGTTCTAATTTTTTTTGTGAGAGATTCTATTCCAAATCTTGACTAAGATTTGAGCACATATGCCGGAAAGTATTTAAAGTTTTAAAAAATTAATAGAGGAGTCTATGACATCTACATCTGAGACGAATACTACTTTTCTGATATGTAGAGAGTTCTTTAACCGATTGTAACTGCTGTTTCACTTTTCTATATTTTGATTTGGCATGATGCTTTTAGAAAAAAGAGAATAAATGAAGACTATGATACACTCATGTGATTTCATATTCACATTTATTTTCTTACATTAAAGAAAAGGTATAAATCCCAAAAATCAATATATTGAATATGACAATTGCAATAGTATAATTGATGGAAAAGTATCATTTCAATTTAGCGATAGTATTGCGTCATTTTATGTACTTCATAAGTAAACGATGATATTGTGGTTTTTAAAGACAACAAGAAAAAACAAAAGGCTTATGTACAGCCGCAATTATCGCCACCCACGATTTGTTCAAAATTCAAATCTGACAAAATAAGCACAGATTTCACACAATTCTGAGACTACGCATGTTATGTAGGTATAGTGGTATACATTAAAAAAAAAAAATATTGTTTTGGGTTTTACTGATATTATTATTTGTTTTTTTTCAAAACTAGTTACACTATATTAAAGTTATTTAATTACAAATATTTAAGAAGATAGAGAAAGAAAAATTTATTCAATTACGTTGGTTTTTTAGCAAAAGAAAAATATGAAAATGAATCATTTTACCCATACCATGTATGACTTAAATAGGTTATAAAAAAAAACTATGACTTAATAGTTAATAGGATATATAAACAAGGCTTAAGTGCACTTTTGGTCCCATAACTATGACAAAGGTTTCATTTTGGTCCCATAACTTTTTTTGTTGCAATTTTGGTCCCATAACTATGACAAAGGTTTCATTTTGGTCCCATAACTTCTCAAAAAGGTTCCACCGTTAGTCCCTTGGTAAATTCCATCCATATTTAGCCGTTAAGTATGACGTGGCATAGTAACTAGGATCATGATGTGGCAAAATAAGATGAAGTGGACTGAAATAGGATCTATATGCAACATGTTAAAACTTATCAATACCCAACCACAAAATATACAAAGAGTGGTATTGACAAGGACCAATTTGGTGGGGAAGAAGAGACTTCAAGCAGAAGGCGCCGACGAAGTCGATGGAATCCTCAGCCAGAGTCGAACGACCAAAGCGGCGGCGACGACGAATCGAGAAGCGGAACGAGGAAGAGGAAGTCCCGTTGAGCTGACGAGGAAGAGGAAGTACCACTCTTTGTATATATTGTGGTAGATAAGTTTTAATATGTTGCATATAGATCCTATTTCAGTCAATTTCATCTTATTTTGCCACATCATGATCCTAGTCACTATGTCACGTCATACTTAACGGCTAAATATGGATGAAATTCACCAAGGGACTAACGGTGGAACCTTTTGAGAAGTTATGGGACCAAAATGAAACCTTTGTCATAGTTATGGAACCAAAATTGCAACAAAAAAAGTTATGGGACCACAATGAAACTTTTGTCATAGTTATGGGACCAAAATTGCAACAAAAAAAGTTATGGGACCAAAATGAAACCTTTGTCATAGTTTTGGGACCAAAAGTGCACTTAAGCCTATAAACAATAAGATAGGATTTTTGTTTTGGTAAAGTAATTGGTTAAATATATCACATCACAAAAAATTCAACCAATATATATTTTTTTAATTATTACATTCGAAAACTGTAATAGCAAGAAAGCCAGAGAAAACAAATAAGATGAGACGAAAAGAAATATATATACGAAGTCTTCTTTTCTAATGAAAAACGATTAAATGTTAAACATTTCATGAGTTAAAAATTTGGCAAAAATATTAATTTCATCCCCAAACTTTATCTCAACTCTCAATTTCATCTCCATTCTTTTTTTGTTGTCAATTTCATCCTGAATGTTTCACATTTTCGTCAATTTTATCTTTTGACTAACTTCTTTCAATAACTTAACAATAAACTGCTTCTTGTTTTCCAAACTTAGTTATGATTTGAATTTATTTTTCTATCAATTTTACATTATATATTATTAGTCATATAGATTTTGTCGATAATAGTTATGGCTAAAGTAAGAGCAAATGATAAAATTAACTAAAATGTAAAATACTGGGGATAAAATTGACAGCAAAAAAAATATTGGAGATGAAATTGACAATTGCTGTAAAGTTTGAGGACGAAATTAGTATTTTGCCTAAAAAATTTTATAATAATGATTTATATTGGTTTCTCTTAAAGATTAAAAGATGATTTATTTCCTTTTATTAATTAAAAACATGGGAAGAATCTTTATCCAAACATGCAATAACATCCGACATTAGAAGGAAGCCAACTCATTTACGCGCCTCAGCAGCTATATTCCCGTCATTAATTCATTTCATATTTTAATCTCTATGTAAATTTACGCGTAAATTTATTATTATTATTTTGAAATCCTTTGACTTAATTAATAAAATGGCAAAAGTATAATTTTCATCCTCAAACTTCATATTAATTTTCAATCTCGTCCATCATATATTTCTATCAATTAATTTTATCCTCAAAATTTTATATATTGGTCAATTTTATTATTTGGCTAATTTTTTCAATAAATTAATTAATTATAGACACTATTATATTTTTTAATTTGAGTTAAGCTTTAAATGTTTTTTTACCAATTTTACATTATATGTCATTAGAGACATAAAATTTATTGTTAAAATTGGAGTAAAAGATAAAATCAAATAATAAGAAACTTTGGGGATAAAATTAATAATAAACAGATATTAGAAGATAAAATTAAAAATTAATATAAAATTTTGATGTGAAAATTATGTTTACCATAAAAAAATATTCATTTAATTTCGAAATCTATAATTTTAGTTTAATATAGAAAAAGGTTTACAAGAACGATATTATAAATCCACTGTAATATTTAGAATAGGGAATCCTATGAAGCTGATTTTCATGGCACGGCCTTCCCTCTCTCATCTTATAATTTTGAAGAATGCTCTTTTAAACATGTAATGATCACTTTGTTGATTTAAGTATCAGAAATGTTTCATGAGTCATGACCACTATTATCGTGAACCATTCTTAAGAAAATACTTGTGATCAAGGGCACTCTACTATGAACAAACTAAAGCAACCCAAAGTAATAAAAAAAATGCTTTATCATTTTCAATTTTCGGATTGTAATGTTGTTTCAATTCAACAGCAGGATTGAATGAAAACAGGTATTGCCTTTATTGCTGCGTGTACCTTTAAACCAAACTTTTTAAATTCAAGATTTTCAAGATTATAGTATTACGAAACCAAATTCCCAAAACCTCATAATGTTACTTCCTTCTCGATTCCATCCTATATTAGTTAAATTGAATATATTCTAAGATGGTTCATTACTTCCATCACTCGTTAATCTTATCACAGAAGCATCCAAGAAAAAGCCTTCTCCAAAATTTGTAACTTCAATTCATATATATATTTTAAAAAAAGATACTTTATATATAGGAGTATTATTTAAATTTTCGAGCCTTATATAAAGGCCTCAATCCTTCCCCTCCATTCCCAAAATTTCTTCTCTCTCTCTCTTACTCACTGAGTCAGTGTTCACAGTTAAGTGTTCTTTATATTTATAAATCACAATACACAGATTACAGAAGCTCCCAAAATAGAAAAGAAACTCCAAATTTTTATTCTATGGATTCTATCCAGTCCTTCAAGGGCTACGGTAAGGTAGATGAGCTCGACCAACAAGCCTACCAGAAGAAGACACGTAAGCGTCTTATCATCCTCATTGTCTCCATCGTCATTCTCCTCGCCATCGTCATCGCCGCCGTCGCAGCCACCGTCGCACACAACCGTAAATCCCGTTCCTCCTCCGGCGACACCGCACCTCCGACGGAGACAACTCCGGCGACGTCGCTCAAAATGCTCTGCTCCGTCACTCAGTACCCTAACTCCTGCTTATCCAGCATCTCCGCCCTCCCGGATTCCAACACCACCGATCTTGAAAACCTCTTCAAGCTCTCTCTCCGCGTCGCCGCCGGCGAACTCTCCAATTTATCGAAGATTCCGTCGGAGATTCGAGCCAATGCGAAGGATCCGCGAGTTCAGAACGCGATTGATGTGTGCGGAATCGTGTTCGACGACGCCGTGGACCGCCTCAACGAGTCAATCTCGTCGCTAGATCTCGCCGGAAAAAACCTATCGGCGGCGAGAATCGGAGATCTGGAAACGTGGCTGAGCGCGGCGGTGACGAATCACGAGACCTGTTTGGATGCTCTGGAGGAGCTAAATTCGACGGCGGCGAACGCGATTCTTACAGATCTGAGATCAGCGATGAAGAATTCGACGGAATTCGTGAGCAATAGTTTGGCCATTGTGACGAAGATTTTAGGTTTTCTGTCGAATAACAACATTCCGATCCATCGGAGACTGTTCGGAATCGGATCCTCCGATTCGGAGTTTCCGGAATGGTTAGGGGCGGCGGAGCGGAGGTTGTTGCAGGAGACGACGGCGAAAACGACGGCGGATGCGGTGGTGGCGCAAGACGGAAGTGGACAGTACAAGACGATAAAGGAGGCGTTAGCCGGAGTGAAGAAGAAGAGTGTGAATAGGTATGTGATTCAAGTGAAATCAGGGACTTACATTGAGAATATTGATTTGGATAAGAACACTTGGAATGTAATGATCTACGGCGACGGTAAGACCAAGACTATTATCTCCGGTAGCCGGAACTTCATCGACGGCATACCCACCTTTGAGACTGCCACTTTCGGTGAGTAATGTATATAATATATTTTTCTCCTCTTTTCTATTTTTTCTTGCTATTGCAATTTCAATTAATTTCATTCAACAAATAGAAACAGAAAGAAACGAGATTGAAAATTTATAATTTAATATGATAAAATGAAGGTCAAATGGTCATTCTGGTCCTAAATATATGCACTAATGTTCTTTTTGATCCATTATGTTTCAAAATATTTAAATTGGTCTTAAATGTTGGCAAAATATTTCATTTTGGTTCTAAATGTTGGTAAAATATTTTATTTTGGTCTCAAACTATTGAATTTGGTTATATTTCTCTCCTTTCTCATTTTAACGAGCGGTCTACTTTTAGGATCAAGTTGATGTCGTACGTCGTTCTAAAATCATCACATTTAAATTTGAAACCAGTCATATTCAATAATTTGAGATCAAGATGAAATATTTTCTCAACATTATTTAAAACTAATTTGAACATTTTGAAATATAATGGACCAAAATGAACATTAAGCCATACATATAAGACCAAAATGAACTTTTAACCTAAAATGAATCTAGAATATACATTTTTAAGTTAAAATTTTTATATATTTTTAAACGTAGAGATTTTGTTTTTCTCCATTCTGTATGCTTGACATTGGCTCTTCATTCATGTTAAATTAATACCTGACTACTTTATTTTTTTCAAAAAAAAAATACCTGACTACTTTATGGTAAGAAATTAAAGTGCACGTGAAACATTTTTAGTGGTGGGGAAGCATTGTAGTAAGAGGGTAGTCAGTACTCAGTAGTAGTTCAGGCCAAAAAAAAACTCAGTAGTCACTCTTAAAATTTTCTCTCTCAAATTTCTAAATACAAAAAAAATACAATTTTATCTCTCCAACACATGGAAAATATCATGTGAATGTGATCTGTTACTTTTAAAATCAGATCACAACTAATAATTCGTTGGCCCCTTTTGTCTGGGCATCGTGTTTCTGAACCCAATATTTGTGTGTTTTTTTTTTTTTTATTTGAAACAGAAATATTTGTTTGATGAGATATTTTTGCTACCTGCCATGTGCATCCATGTGTGCTTTTCAAGTTTCAAATAATATGCTCATTCTTGTGGGTGTCAGTCACAACCCACAAATCACGGGAATTTCAGGCAAATTTAGTAGAATTGTGGAATTCTCATTTTCCTTGACTGCATTACTCCTGGTTTACAAGAATTTGGCCTACATTTCTTGTTTTTAGTAGATAATTTATTTTTTATCACTAAAATATCATTAAAATTATGAATTTATCTCTATATTTAAAAAAAAATCTATTTTTTTTTCATTCTTAAAAATTAAAATGTAATATATGAAAATTAAATGATTGATATTTGTAAAAGAAAAAAAATCAATATTGATTTATTTTTCCTTCTCAGCCGTCAAGGGAAAAGGTTTCATCGCAAAAGACATAGGATTCGTGAACACCGCCGGCGCCGCGAAACACCAGGCGGTGGCTCTCCGATCAGGCTCCGACCAATCCGTCTTCTTCCGATGCTCTTTCGACGGCTTCCAAGACACTCTCTACGCCCACTCCAACCGCCAATTCTATCGCGAATGCGACATCACCGGCACCATCGACTTCATCTTCGGCGACGCCGCCGTCGTCTTCCAAAATTGCAACATCAAGCCACGTCAGCCATTGTCCAACCAATTCAACACTATAACGGCTCAAGGAAAAAAAGATCCGAATCAGAATTCCGGCATCATCATCCAAAAGTCGACGATATCGCCGCTCGATAAGAATCTCACCGCGCCGACGTATCTCGGCCGGCCGTGGAAGGATTTCTCGACCACCGTGATCATGACGACGGAGATCGGGTCATTTTTGGATCCGACGGGTTGGAAAGAGTGGGTACCCAATGTGGAACCCGCGAGTTCTATTTATTACGCTGAGTATAAGAATTCTGGACCCGGGTCGGATGTGGGTAAACGGGTCAAGTGGACCGGGTATAAGTCGAGTCTAACGGAAAATGAGGCGGGTCGGTTTTCGGTTCAGTCTTTTATAAGAGGTAGTGATTGGTTGCCTAGTGCTGAGGTGGAGTTTCAGTCCACGGTATAATGGAAATTTGTTTTTTTTTTTTTTAAAGGTTTGGTTTTTTTCTTTTTTTTTTTGACACCATTCTAACTTATATATTAGTACTTGTATTGTGTATTACACATGATATGATATGATAGTGTTTTATTACAGTTGTATTCTTAGTGGGATGCAAAGTTGCAAACGTTTTCGAAAAAATCAATGCAAGAAAGAAATATTTGAGTTGTGTATTGTGATCTCAATTGCAATATTTTGCTATATAATTATGTTATGGCCATAGTATAAATTTGGTCCTATATTTTTTATTTAGTTCTCAATTTGGTTTTATATATTTTTTTGTTGCACTTTTAGTTTTATAATTTTTAGTCAGATGTAAAATCAGTATCATACATTTTCTAACCTGACCAAAAGATATAGAGTCAAATTGGAACCTTTTGGAAAAATATGAGATCAAGAGTACAAAATAAAAAATTTAGGACTAAATTGAGAATTGAGTAAAAAATATGGGACCAAATTGTTATCTTTTTACAAAACTACAAATTTAAGGTCTGAAATTGACAAACAATGAACAGCCTCAGCGACAAAGTGAAACAAAATTGAAATTTGTTTGTCTTTTTTGCCAAATAGATTAGAGATGGATTCATTCGCTTGTTTTGTCTGATTGGGCTATATATATATATATATATATATGATAGTTTAGCTTAACTTGCTTCTGATTAGGGTGTTCAAAACCAAACCAAATCAATTGACCGAACTGAACCAAACTAAATCGAAGGTGAAACCGAACCAAACCAAATCGTTTGGTTTGGTTTGGACCTCGCCCAAACCGCCAAAACTCTTAATTACTTATAATATACATCTACCTCATATTCTCATTAGGTAACTCATATTCTATTACTCATATATACAATATTTAACATTGAGAAGATATTTACAAGTTTGAAAATATTTGTACGTTTATATATATATATATATTTGTAAGTTAAAAGTTATTATATACTAATGATCTTTGCCAAGAAGTAGAATATCATTTTGTCGTTTATAACAGAATGAGAATATTATTACATTACATAACATATTATAATGCACCATGAGTGGTTATACATCTTACTACATTATATAAAATTGAGTTAGTTTATACAATATAAAACATACCATATTTGAAGAACTTATTGTGATATTAAGTTAGAGGAAGAAATATATATTGGTAAACTATAATTTTAATTTCAATTAACTATTATCTATAAAAATTTTTTTATATTATAATGATAATATTTATTTTCTTAGTAGTATATTAGTAAGTTATGAGAATAATTATATATTTTATTTATTAGTATATCAGTGACAAAATTAACAATAATTACTTTCAAACCGCTCAAACCGAACCGCCCAAACCGCTTTTTATTGGTTTGGTTTGATTTTGATGAATGAAATCAATCAATGATTCGGTTTGAAAAATCACTTCAAACCGCCCAAACCGCCCGACGAACACCCCGACTTTTAATTAAAAAAAATAAAATAAACGAGCTGAATGAAAAAAATTATTGAACATGTGTCAAAAACATAAAAACAACTAGCAAAAAGTGAATTAAACGGGCTGATTCAATGAATTGGGCCCCTCTAACACTCTAGTATTACGTGATTAACGAGTTTTTTTTTTTCAACATTTTTTGTGGAGTTAGAGAGAGAAAGAAAGAAGAAAAGAGAGGAAATATGAAATTCATAAAATAAAAATATGCAAATATATATTTTCTCTTTCTCTCTCTTCTTTTCTCTTCCTTTCTCTCTCATACTCTACAAAAAATGTAGAGAAAAGAACTCTAAATGATCCATTTTCGTCATTAACTAATATCTTCTGAACTTATAAGACATTTCCCCAAAAAAAAAAAGAACCTAAGACAAAATTTAACCATTATCACTTAACTAAGGGAGGATGAAACCTTTGCCATATTTTATTTTATTTTTATCCAAACATGGTATATAAATTTTACTTAAATACTATCATATTGTTTCAATACTTCTCAAATGATAAATTAGTAAAAATTGCAGGTCATATCATCTATTTAAATTCTCTTTATTTTGTATTTATTAATAATTATAATTGCGCTAAAATAGTTCTCACAAATTTACCACTTTAAATATAGAGGAATATTATCAACGGTGATTAAGTCATTAAGTCTAATGGAAGGGATTAGTCGCTAATAACATGATGAATTCATGTTTGAATTCTCATTGAGAGATGCACTCATATTTAATGTGACTATGTGAGACAGTATCTCAAATAAAATTATCCCTATTAGAGAATACATATAAGAAACTATATATATATATATATAGATGTAAATTACTAGATAAACTATGCATTATTTTTAATCTATTGAAGAAAATTAATGGGCTTGCCTTACCACAACACCAAGGGACAACAAAGGTTGGGCTAAAAGCCTCTCTGAAAAGTTATGAATAAAACTATAAAAGACTGAAGTTTTACCATCCACATTTTGACACCTACTGGGGGAAAATGACAGGTTTAAATTATTAATCCAGTAAATAGTTGAATAATATTTTCATATATTATTATAAATTATCAGTGTAATCACCAATTCTTTGATTCTAATAAATTATCAACATTCTAACTTTTTTTTGGATATTAATTAATGATCTATTTATCTTAGAAAAATACTCAAATTATATTCTTCACAAAAATTTATAATTTAAAATACAGATAGAGTATGAGTATTGAATATGATAAATATATATAAATATGAATAATTCTAAAATGATAAGATATGTCGGTTTTTAGTGTATTATTATAAATAATAAATACCATTCATATTGCTTTTGAATTTCATTAATCTAAAATAACGCATGCTTTATTTGGTTCGTTAAACCCATTTATATAGAGCTTAAATGTCATTCTTGGCTTCAGCAGGGTTTCTGTCATTAACTTGTCATAATATGCCTTCAACTCTTTCTAACGGCATCTAGCAATTTTTCGATGTGTTGTTGTTTCTTAATGATATATATAGATCATTGTTGAAGAGTTTTTTTTTCGTGTGATTGGAGTTTTTAAAAAAAAGAGAACGGAAAAAACAATACAAAAGTGTAAAGTAAGAGCAAAACACTTGTGTCTTTGGGTAGAGAAAAAGTGTGGGAGCAGAGTCCTGTCTACTTCTTTGTGTAGAAGTTGTAGACTCAAAAAGGCGAGTATTTGGCCGTTGTATCCTGGGGGTGACGCGTCCGTGTACCACTACACCGGGGTTATAGACAAAGTTTCTACCCGTGGAGGGCGTGAATTACCTTAAAGAGAGCGAGATATCCGTGCCTCGGCCTTATACCACGCAGTTTTTGTTTACTAACTTTTTATATTTTGATATTGTGTTCTCTTATTTTCTCTTGTAGCCCCAAGAAGATATTCTACGTATTGCCATCTCTACTTTTTTCTACTTTTGAGTAATTAAAAAAATAAGATTATGTTAATCAAAGCTCATAGTTAAGAAAAGAGATTTTCTTTTTCTTTTATGGAAACGAAATAGCTAAAAGTCAAGACAAGACAAAAAAATAAAAAAGACAAGACAGTAGTAACACTTCCGAAAAAGAAAATAAATCAAAGTGAAATCTAAAACATTAATTAAAGCCAATAATAAAGACCAAAAACGCAAGAAGAGTGATAGGGAAATCGAAGGATGAACATTTCATTTTGACAGTCTGACACTCGTATAATACATATTCATAAGTTTCAGAATATAAAATTAATTTTTTTATAATTTTATTATAACAAACAATATAAAATAATATTACAATGACATATTATGAGTATATATTATAATTTTTAATATTCTCATTAAAATTATGAATTTCTAATTATTTATATACATAAATATATGCTGTGTCATACCATGTAATTTTAAAATTTGGTGTGTCAATGTATCTATATCCGTGTCGTATTCCATATTCGTATCGGTGTAAAAATTCATTACAAACAGAATCATGACTAACCTCCTCAACCGTTGATTTAAGCATCACCCTTCATCATACTCACTTCTTCATTCATCACGTTTCTTGCTTCCTCCTCTGGGTATTCTTCGTAATTATTCTCCAATGGCTTCCTCTATTTCTGATTCTTCTCCCTTTTTGACTTCCCACAACATCAATCCCAAGGTATGTATGTGCTCGCTTCCCCTCTTTTCTTCTATCACTGCTTTTTTTCTTTTTTGCTTTCTTATTTAATGTATGATTGTTTCTCTGGGTATGGATGATGATCATATTCAATTGATATTTCTGCGTATGTTCTGTTTTTGCTTCTTAATTCTTATCGTGAACTTTTTATTTGTCGAGGCATAGATCATGTTGATTTGATATTCTTGCATATGGATTGTTTGGTTTTTCTTCTTATTGCTGAACTGTTCTGAGTTGGTGAACCTGGTGATACTAGATATATTGATTGATGATTTCTGGGCTTATTTGTCAAAAGGTCAAAATTTTGTTTTGGTGGTCAAATTGTAAGGTGAATCTTCTTTTGGATCTCAAATATTTTTTTTTTTGGTTATATTTTGGTTTCAAAATTTCACGTTTGTTCGAATCTAAGATAGACATTTCTTTGTGAGTGTCCTGATAAATAAGTTGAGAAAGAGAGAAATAAAAATATTTATTCTTAGTCAATAAAGGCAATTCTCATGTTCTTCTTTACCATTTTTAGTTTTATAAGTAGGGATTGTTTTAATTGCAATTCCTTTTTATTTTTCATCTCTTGTTTTAGTTTTTCAATTGAATAAGTTAGATCTCATGTCCCTTACATTAGTGGTGATTTTGTCTAGATTTATTTTTAGATTTAGTCTTTTCTTGTAAAAGATTCTGAACACAAGATCAACTCAGATCTGAACAACTATGTCGGAAAGTATTATTCAATGTTTTAAGAAATTGG
The DNA here is from genome assembly GCA_003254925.1 of Chamaecrista fasciculata. Classification (NCBI taxonomy): domain Eukaryota; kingdom Viridiplantae; phylum Streptophyta; class Magnoliopsida; order Fabales; family Fabaceae; genus Chamaecrista; species Chamaecrista fasciculata. Next base: position 32,020 of record QANZ01038703.1, read on the forward strand.
TGGAAGAGTCAATGATAGGATGACACCCGCACAGGGTGGGGACAAGAGAGGCCCTCCCCGTCGCCATCCCCATCCCTACCAATTCTTGTCCTCCCCATCCTCGTCCTCGATCCTCACCCTGGGGATGAATTTTCCCCCATCCCCATTCCTCGACTCCCCACAGGGATCCCCACTGTATAATTTTTTTTAATGAAAAACATAATGCATTGAATTAAAATACAAAATCCAATAATAATCACAAATTGAAGGTAATCTGGAGGGGACTCCTTCCAAACAAACAATTATTATCTAACCAGCAATAAATAAACTCAAACTCTTGGTACACCCCTGATCAAAGCATCAATAGAGATAATATGTCCATTTCAAATTGATTAAAAACCTAATCCAATAAATAATTTAATTTCAATTATAAAATTTCATCCAAACAAACTCCAATTAGAAAAAATACAATGCAAAGAACATAAAATTTGAGACTACGTACCTAGCATCTTCCACACCATTAAAATAATTATCATCCACAAAGAGTCAAAGACTAACACCCTAAAACCACTATCGCTCATAAAAGAAGTTACACTATTCTAATGGAAAAAAGTTATTTGTAATTATAATATATATATATATGTAACTCGGGGCCGGGGACTCCGCGGGGTAAGGGGTACTCCCCGTCCCCATCCCCAAATTACATTCAGGGTAAAATTTAACCACATCCCCAACCTTGCGGGAATTTTTTTCCCCATATGTGGGGATCCCCATAGGGCAATACCCGCAGGGATCCCCATTATTGGGAAAAATTGCCATCTCTAGTCAATGACATCTACATTTGGGAAGACTACTACTTTTCTGATATGCAGAAGGTTTAATGGTAAACAATTTGTTGGCAACACCAAGATCGGTGATGATGTTTATCCTGCAAATAAGATCAATCGTACTTTTATTTGTTTTTATAGTATCAACAATGTTTGCAAATTATTCTACTTCAGTATCTTGGATTGGTGTTATCTAACTGATTGTAAGTGCCATTTGACTTTTGGATAATATAATTTGACTTGATGTTTTCCAAAAAAAAAAAAAAAGATAAAGGAAAAAACATTAATTTCGTCCCTAATATTTTTTTTTGTCAATTTTGTCCCTAATGTTTTACATTTTAGTCAATTTTATCTTTTGACTATCTTCTTTCAATAAATTAACGACAAACTTCATTTTTTTTTTCAATTTGAGTTAGGATTTTAGTTTCTTTTTTTATTAATTTTATATTATATATCATTAGTCACGTAGATTCTGTCATTAATATTTGACTAAAGTAAGAGTAAAGAAATTGACCAAAATGTAAAATATTGGGAAGGAAATTGTCTGGAAAAAAAGATTGGGGACGAAATTGACAGTTGATATAAAGTTTGGGAACGAAATTAGTGTTTTTGCCAAAGATAAATTTGTGGTTGATTTTTGTTTTAATAAGAACAATTGTTCCTTTTCTTCATGTCAATTCACTTATTAGGATTTAGGACACTAGAAAAATTGTGTAGGTTAGGTGTCCAACTCAAAGATAATGACAAGAATCATATATAGAATCATCGTATAGACTAATAGTGGAACAAATGAAATAGCTTGAAGATCAAAACAGAACAAAAAATATTTAAGGACCAAAACAAAATTTACCCTATAATTTGAGGACCAAAATGAGGTTATGACCTTTGTCAAATGATAAAATTTGGCCATACTGTTTTAACATCGCCTGTGCATGAATTATCACACTTTTATGGATCTCCAAAGATATGATCAAGTTGTTTTTTTGTTTTCACGTATGTGTGCTTGAAACTATTTTTGTTCCTTTTTTCCAGGTTCTAAAATGTGAGTATGCTGTGCGAGGAGAAATCGTCACCCTTGCTCAGGTATCATGATTTAATTGTTTATCTTATAATTAAGTAAAGTCATGTCGTTAAAAATGCATTTGGTTATAACTTATAATCGACACCATTTAGTGTTGTTTTAACATAAAAAGTTTAAAATCAATAGTACTGCTTTTACTACTATGCAGCTTTTATTGAATTTCTGAATTGCACCTTATAATGTCTTAATATACTGCAGAAATTGCAACAGGAGCTACAAGCTAACCAAGGCTCCCATCCATTTGATGAGGTGCTTTTTTCCTCCTCTCTCTTAATATCTTACTCTGCAAGTAAATTTATTCAGTTGGTGATTGTTAGGATGTCTTGAAAGATTATTTATTTACTTTGGCCAAAGTGCACTTTTGGTCTCATATCTTTTGGTAAAGTGTAGAAGGGGTTCCATATAATCTTATATCTTTGCAAAAAGTTCCACCGTTAGTCCCACAATGTGGAACCGTTTGCAAAAATATGAGACAAATTCTGGAACCTGACCAAAAGATGTGGGACCGACTCTACAACTTGACCCAAAGATATGAGACTAAAAGTGAAACACGAAATCGAATTGAAACCTGAGCAAAAAATGAGACTAAAAGTGCATATAAAAAAAGTTATGACCAAATTGAGATCTAAGAAAAAGTTATAGGACCAAAAGTGCACTTTGGCCTTACTTTTATTGAATTTGTGGATTTAAATGCTACTCGGATACATGACATAGCTACTATTATTTCAATCTAGCTTGAACAGTTGAACGGTTGAACCTGCTGTTAGTATACCTTTCTTGACACATTATTTTTGTCCATATTAATGGAGTGAAAACTACAAAGCTGGATTAGTGTAAATCTAACCTTAAGTTCACAGTAGTACGGCAGTCTCCGGGTGCTTGGAGTCGTCGGATCCTGCAAATAAGAATGCACAGGGGTTTCTCTGTGATTCTCCTCCGATGCTTAAGTTAGAAGGGAGAGATCGGAGGATATTGGTGAGTTGTGTTTTTTAGAATGAGAGTCGTTACCTTAAAAAGTATCCTCCCTTCTCTATTTATCCTCCTTCCCTTTTGTCCCATGTTCGTACGAGGTCTCTCAGGGACGTTAGGGGTATTTTCGGGGATGCATAGGGAGAAGGTCGATGTACTTTACTGCTCTGATGTGACAGCTATCACTGTTGGGCTGCAGTGGGATGTTCAACCTTCCTTTTTGGGAGTCAGTGATAGCCAAGATTTCTTTTCACCGTTTCTTCTGCGCGCAGGGGGCGTTTTAGTCCTTTTGCGTGTGCCTCTTTGTCCTGCCGTACACAGTAGCTGGAATGGCCTTGTCCGGTCACGTGATTTCAAGGATCTTTGCATTTAATGCCAATATCTTAACATTAAATGCTCGAGTGGGAGGGGACTTGCTTGGGTTGCTTCCTCGCCGGGTAGCTTTTATGTCTTGACGTTGGTTCCGGTGAGTGACTGGTTCTGCTTTCCGAGGAGTATATATCACTAGTCCCTCCAAAAGGTCCGAGGGAGTGTCCTCGCCCCCCGCTTCCGAGGGGTGTATATCAGAGTCCTTTCATAAATTTTAAATCTGTTATAATTTATAGAGTAAATTGATGATTTGGTTCATGAAAGGTGATAGATGTCTCAATTTAATCCCTGAAAGATGAAACTATATGATTTAGTCACCGAAAGCTACAATATACAATTAATCTGATATTTTTGTTAGAAATATCCGTCCAAATTTTAAGACATGATATAATTTTTAATTTTGTTAAAATTACAATAAGTGATTGAGGTTAAACGAATCATTTTGTTGTTAAATTTTGAATCAATATTTTAGCAAAATGACCAAATTGATTGTAATTGCATCTTTAAAGATGTTACTCTAATTATTTATAACGGGAAACTGGTATTTGTTTGAAAGACAGACCACTTAAGTGGATCATTTCCGCAGGATAGATTTTTATTTTTTTTTTGGTTATTTTTGCTTGAGAACTCGATTCATGGATTCATAAGAGAGAAAGAGGCAATACTTTTTCTTTATTTGTTTTTTTATCCGTCTTTTTCCCAGGAAGTTTGCAGAAATATATTCTTATTATCTCTTTTCTCACTTTTTACTATGTGAAAATAGATACTTTACTGCAACATTGGGAATCCTCAGTCTCTTGGCCAGAAGTTAAAAAAACATTAATCGTCAGATACATGACCAACTCTGCAACTTGACTAAAAGATATAAGACTAAAAGTGAAACACGAGATCAAATCGAAACCTGAGCAAAAAATATGAGATTAAAAGCGCAACAAAAAAGATTATGAGACCAAATTGAGACCGAGTAAAAGTTATGAGACCAAAAGCGCATTTTGACCTTACTTTGATTAAATTTGTGGATTTAAATGCTACTCAGATACATGACATAGCTATTACTGTTTCACTCTAGCTTGAACAGTTGAACCTGCTGTTAGTATACATTTCTTGACGCATTATATTTCTGTCCATATTAATGGTTTCCTTTCATAAATTTTAAATCTGTAATAATTTATAGAGAAAATTGATGATTTGGTCCACGAAAGATGATAGGTGTCTCAATTTAATCATTGAAAAATGAAACTATATGATTTAGTCAGTGAAAGCTACAATATACAATTATTTTGATCTTTCTGTTAAGGATATCCATCAAAATTTAAAGAAATGATATAATTTTAAATTTTGTTAAAGTTACAATTAGTGATTGAGGTTAAAAAAAATCATATTTATTATTAATTTTGAATTAATATTTTAACAAAATTAAATTGATTGTAATTGCATCTTTCAAGAATTAAATCTTATCTTTTTTTCAATGACTAAATTGATAATTTTATAATCTTTTAGGGACTAAATCATTAATTTACTCTAATTATTTATAACAGGAAACTGGTATTTGTTTGAAAGACAGACCAATCAAATGGGTCATTTCTGCAGGATAGATTTTTATGATTTTGGTTATTTTTGCTTGAGAATTCAATTCATGGGGTCACATGACTCATAAGAGAGAAAGAGGCAATACTTTTTTCTATATTTGTTTCTTCTATCCGTCTTTTTCCCAGGAAGTTTGCAGAAATATATTCTTATTCTATCTTTTCTCACTTTTTACTATGGAAAAATAGATACTTTACTGCAACATTGGGAATCCTCAGTCTCTTGGCCAGCAGTCAATTACATTCTTCCGAGAGGTTGGTTTTGCTGTAAATTTAATGGTGGGTTTTGGTAGAATTAAGTGTAGAATAATAATGTTTATTATGATGATCTATCTCATCTTTGTCTTAGGTTCTTGCATTATGTGATCATCCAGCCATTCTGGACAGAAGCCAAACACATGGATTGTTCAGGTACTGTAGTGTTGATCATGTAGTGAAGTTGTTGAAGCATTCTTAGGGGACATATTTGACAGTGAATCTAAATTTTAGGAACATATTTAATAAGTACAGTCAAAGTTTGGAGACACATTTGACAATAAATCTTAAAAGTATAACATGTTAGAGTCTCCCGCCAAGTCATTTAACAGAGTTAGGACAAGAGATAAAATTGTTCAAAATGAAAAATTTTGGCGACAAAATTGACAAAAAAACTGTTTCTTTAGGGATAAAATTGAAAGTTGACATAAAGTTTAAAGACAAAAGGAAAAACTTTTGCCAGTGATGTCAAAATTTTTTTGGTATAATCATGGGTTTCTCCCACCTATCCGTGTAACGGTCTAGGCGAAGAGCCGAAGACTAATCTTATTCAGATCGGGAGAGAACAGTTATAGCTCAATGTTGTCAAAATTTTGTATGTTCCTCTTTCTATCTAGTCTTTCAAGCTAGTTTTTTCATCTGTGGTATGGCATATTGCAGTACTGATGCAATAGAGCGAGCTTGGCGAATTCTGGATCAGATTCCTGGAAGGGCAACTGGTGCCTATAGTCATAGTCAGGTACTAATTGTCTACAAATAAAGTTAGAGAACGTCTAATTTTTAATCCTTAAATTTGTATCAAAACATGATTTAGGGTGCGTTTGGATGCTCAGTTATAGTGCCTTTATCCTCTTTTATTTCCCAGTACTCCTTTAATACCAGAGCTACAGTTACAAATGGTGTTTGTTTTACCTTTATCTCCACCTCCTTTATTTTTCTCCTTTATCATTCCTTTATCTCTCCTTTATCTTCTAAAATTACTAACATATCCCTACTCAACTACCTATAATTACCTACTTTTTACTATAAAATAATAAAATATTCAAAGGGTATATTTGTAAATTGCATATAAAAATATTTTTTTTATTACCCTTACAACTTTTTCTCTCATTCATCTTTTCTTACTATTTTTTTACTCTCTCTCTCTCTCTCTCTCTCTCTCTCTCTCTCTCTCTCTCTCTCTCTCTCTCTCTCTCTCTCT
>QANZ01038703.1:38981-117001 GCA_003254925.1 Chamaecrista fasciculata
ATAGGTAATATTTTTTGTAGTATCAAAATTTTAAAATAAAATTAAAAGACAGTAAACAGGAAAAATATATAATCTAGTCCCTAAAAGTTTACAATTCAGTACTCAAAAATTACATTTTGGTCCCACATTCACACCTCCATCCTCCTTTACCTTACCACTCCAAAAATCTCCTTTATTAACTTCCTCCTTTAGCACAAATTTCGAGGCAATCATTACTCATACCATTTTACTAACACCAAAACAAACAAAAAAACAACACTCCTTTATCCTCCTTTATTTTTACCATTTTTACCCCTATACAAATTTAAAATACCAATACTATTATTTCAACCCACCACAATCATTATATACCCTTTAAAATAATTTCACATCATAATTCCTCCTTTATCTCTTATTTTCCCAAACACAATTTACTAAAAACCTCCTTTATAACACAAATCCTTTACCTCTCCTTTATTACCTCCTCCATTCCTTTATCCTCCTTTACCTTAACTTTGCATCCAAACGCACCCTTAGTCCCTAAATATTGTAATATAGTTTTTCTGTTCCTGATTTTCTATAAACATCAACTATATACTCCCAGATTCGACACAAATAACATTTTAGGAATTAAATAGTTGAGATTTATAAAAAAAAAATAAGGACTAAATTGCAGTTTTGGAAAAAATTTAAGGACTGCAAATAGGTTTACTAAAAAATTAGTTCTTTTGGGATTGGTCATGAAATTGTTCTTGTTTCCATACCAGGGTATAAAGGGACTGCGTGATACAATAGCTGCTGGAATTGAAGCTCGTGATGGTTTCCCTGCTCATCCAAATGACATTTTCTTGACAGATGGTGCAAGCCCTGCGGTAATTTTCACCTTTTCTTTCTCCATTTTTCTCCTTAAGTAGTATGGAGTTCATTATGTTTTGGTTATGTTGAAAATATATTTCATTGAATAATTCTTAAGTGATACAGTCTACATTGAAGCTTGCTCATATATAAATACACAAGAAAACACCTAAAACATTTAATGTTGAACTACTCAACCACCTAATACATTCATGAAAACTACAAAGCTGGATCTGTATAAATCTAACCTTAAGTTCACAGTGAAGTGCAGTCTCCGGAGACTTGGGGTCGTCGGATCCTGCAAACGAGAATGTACAGGGGATTCCTTGTGATTCTTCTTCGATGCTTAAGTCAGATTGTCGATCAAGTGAAGGAAATAGTATTTTTCTTGAGTAAGAATGGTTACCTTCGAATGTGTGTGGTCAGCTTGTATTTATCCACGTCCCTTTTGCCTCACGTGGGTACGAGGTACAAAAGGAACGTTGAGGGTGTTTTTGGGAATGCACAGTGAGTGGGTTGTTGTGTCTTGTTGATCTGACTCGACAGCTGTCACTGTCGAGCTGCAGTGGGGTGCCTAACCTTCCTTTTTAGGAGTCAGTGATAGCCAAGAGTGCTTTACACCATATCCCTGCGTACGGAGGGTGGTTTGGGTATTTTGCGTGTGTGTTTTTGCCCGAACGTACGCTGTGACTGCTGTAGCCTTACCTGGTCACGTGGTCTCAAAGGATCTTCGCATTAAATGCCAATATCTTAGCATTTAATGCTTGAGTGGGAGGGGACCCTGCTGGTTTGCTTTTGGCGTCGGGTCTTCCTTGTCTTGTTCTTTCCTCTTTATCGTTGGGTGATCTTTGTCCTTCGTATGTAATTTAAAGGATGTATATCACTAGTCCCTCCTGAAAGTCCGAGGGGGGGGGGGGAGTCGTCGGCGTCACCCTCCGAGTAATGGTTATCCGCCAACCCTCGAGGGGTGTAACTCCCGAGGGGTGTATATCAATTCAATATTCAACTACTCAACAATCTTATAAATATACTAACCAGCTAACTTAATAAAGGAATATTGACTAATTGATCATGTTTCTCAACAGGTTAAAATGTACAAAATCCTATATAACTCTAGTCATTGTGTTAAAAACCCACTGAACTTTTAATTTTGTGTAAAAGACCCATTTTGTTAAAATTGTCAATCAAAATATCAAGTTTTTTTTTACAAAAAAAATTATGATTGTTGTTGCATTTTACATTGATCCAAAATTAAAATTGTAAAGATTTGATCTTATTATTTAAGATTTGGGATATCTTATGTAATTTTTGAGTGACTTGTATTTTAATTAGTTACCATATATTTTGGGATAGAATCCTTGGTGACTAAGGAATTAGAGACTTGGGCCTATTGGGCTTAGGTTAAGTAATCCTTGTGTATCTAGGGTTTGGGATGCCTATAAATAGACTAGTAGCTAATAGTAGAAGGATGACTTGAGAGGTAGATTAGTTCATCAGGTTATTGTATTCCCACATTCTATATAGTGGAATCCTTTGTTCTTAGCTGGATGTAGGTCACACTGACCGAATCAGGGTAAATTGTCTTGTGTTCCTCTATTATTCTCTTTATTCCGCATTATCATACTTATTTAGATCTGTGAATGTTTGTTGGGAGATACTCTGAATCCTAACAAGTGGTATCAGAGCCTGGTTTTCTTGTTTTTTCTTTTTTTTTTTTCTCTTTGAATCTGAAAGGAAACTAGGTGGGAGCAGATCTGGAGTTTCAACATTCAGAGGAGGACCAATTTTGCAATTTTAGCAAAATTACAAAAAGGTGCATCAGAACTTGAAATCGCGAAGGAAAAAAGTTCACACACGCACGAACTTGACACGAACTTGACGGAGGAGACGAAGCTGCTCGATTCTTGAACGGACATCACCGCAGCTCGTGCAGAGGAGTTCGTCACCGGCGGTCCTCATCGGAGAGCGCCGGTTCGCGGCGGAATCTCGGCAGATTTGACGGAGTGCGCGAACAGTGAACGTGACGCATTTTTTTTTCACGGCGGAGTTGTGCATCGAAGCGGTGTTTCACGGCGGGTTTTGCACAGACCAGATCGGCAGCGATAGGCGGCGTTTTCTGGGCAGTTTCGCGGCGCTCGTTGATTGACGAAAGACGGCGGAGAGCGGCGAAATTCTGGGCAGATTCGCGGCGGAGTTCTGAGATCGTTGCTGGGTTCGTGAAAGTCCGGTGTTTTCTGCGTTTGTGAGCAGCGGAGATCGACGTCGCCGGCGGTGATTAAAGTTCGTCGGAGGGCGACGACGTTTTCTGGGCAGATTCGGCGTAGATCGGAGTTCGTTTTCTGGGTTCGTGTTGTTTCCGGGCAGATTCGGTACAGCGGAGATTGACGAAGGTTCATCGGCGTTGGGTTCGTGTTCAGAGTTGCCGGTGGTGTGTTTGTTTTGTGTTGTTTCTTGTGTAAACAGGTGGTGTTTTCGCGGAGTAGATTCAACGGTCAACAAACGGTGATTTGCGTGAAGTTCGTGAATTTTTCATAGATCGGGTTCGATGGGTTCGTCGACAAAGTATGAGGTCGAGAAGTTCGATGGAGGAAACTTTAGTCTTTGGAAGATAAGAATGCAATCCGCATTGGTTCTTCAAGACTTATGGCAGGAAATAGAAGAAAAATTTGCTGATTCGGTGAAGGAAGAAGAAAGGAAGGCACATAGGCAGAAGGCGTTGAGTGCGTTATTCATGAGTGTTACAGACAGCGTTCTACGGGAGATTGCCGACGAGGAAACGGCGGTGAAGGCGTGGACAAAGCTGGAGGAACTGTACTCGGCGAAATCGTTGACCAACCGCCTTTACCTGAAGAAGAGGCTTTACAATTTGAGGATGAATGAGGGTACGCCAATCAAGTCTCACCTGGACGAGTTCAATTCGATAATTATGGACCTGAAGAATGTAGAGTTAAAGATTGATGACGAAGATCAGGCCCTTATTGTGTTATGTTCTTTGCCGCCGTCATACGAGACTTTTGTGGATTCGATGCTGTATGGGAGGGACAATATCTCACTGGATGACATTAGCAGTGCGTTAAAGTCAAAGGAGTTGAAGAAGCACCTTCCAGGCGATCGAGCAGAGGGCGAGGGATTGGTGACAAGGGGAAGAGCACAGGGGAAGGACTCACGTAAGTCCAAAGGGCGATCGAGGTCAAAGTCTAAGTCAAAGGCGAAGAAAGCAAGTTGCTTCAAGTGTGGTGAGCAGGGTCACTTTAAGAAGGATTGTCCAAAGTTGAAAGGGAAGAAGGGGAAGTCGCATGAATAAAATTCAGCGAATGTTGTTGATACTTGTGGTACTTCTGACAATGGCGAATGTATGGGAGAGGTGTGGTCTGTGGGTGTACAACATGGACCAAACTCTTGGATTCTTGATAGTGGTGCGACGTTTCACATGAGTCCACACAAGAGATGGTTTTCTTCGTATAACCAGATGCGTGGAACGGTCTATCTCGGAAATAATATTTCGTTGGCGATAGAGGGGATCGGTCACATCAGAATCAAGATGTTCGACGGGGTTGGAGAAGTATGGAGTGTTGGCATGTTCCTCAAATGAAGAGAAATCTCATTTCCTTATCAACCTTAGATGATCAAGGTTACAAGGTCCACGTCGAAGGTGGAACTCTTAAAGTTGGAAAGGGCTCGATGACACTAAGGAAGGGGAAGCTGAGCGCCCGACTATATTATCTTCAGGGGACTGTGATTATGGGTGAGGCGACTGTTGCCTCAGCGAACACTGAGGCGAGTGATGATTCTGAAGCAAGTGAGGATAGCACCTCGGACAGTGGCGAGACATGCACCTCAAGGCGAGATCATAATCAGAGTCAGTTATGGCATTTGAGGCTCGGTCACATGAGTGACAAGGGACTGACACTTCTAAAGAAGCAGAATTTACTGGATGGGTACAAGGGGCATCCCTTGAAATTCTGTGAACACTGTGTGTTTGGAAAGCAGACGAGAGTAAAGTTCAGCAAGGAGGGAGTGCACACGACCAAGGATAGGTTGGATTACATCCATTCCGACCTATGGGGTCCCAACAGGAATCTTTCTAAGAGCGGCGGCCGGTTTTACATGACACTGATTGATGATTATTCCAGAATGGTATGGGTGTACATACTTAAGTCGAAGGATGAGGCGTTTCCAACATTTATCAAGTGGAAGACAATGGTTGAGAAGCAAACCGAAAGGAAAGTGAAGTGCCTTAGGACTGATAATGGGTTGGAGTACTGCAACAAGGAGTTCAATGAGTTTTGCAGCAAGGAAGACATTGTGAGACACCGCACATGCACAGGAACGCCGCAACAGAATGGGGTTGCAGAACGAATGAACAGGACGCTCTGTGACAGAGCACGGAGCATGCTCTCACATGCTGGTGTGAGCAAGGACTTTTGGGCTGAGGCGATCTGTACTGCGTGTTATTTGGTTAATAGATCGCCATCCATGGAAATCGGGAACAAAACTCCTCTTGAGGTATGGTCCGGTTCGCCTGCTGGTTACAAGCACTTGAGAGTGTTTGGGTGCCCTGCATATGCTCATGTGAAGGATGGCAAGCTTGAGCCGAGGGCAAGAAAATGCATATTTCTAGGATATGAGGCTGGAGTTAAAGGATACAGGTTGTGGTGCACAGATCCTAAGTCTCCAGGGCTAATGATCAGCAAGGATGTAACTTTCAATGAGTTTGTTTCGTTGGACAAGCAAGAGGAAAAGGCGATAGCCAAGATAGATCACGGTGTGGGGAACCAAATGGAGCTAGTACTTGATAATGCTCCGACCGCCCAGCCCAGTACCACTGAAGAGGAGCAGGTGCGAGATCTTTCTCATAACACTGAGGTCTCAGAGGCACAGGAACAGCAACAAGGCTATAACATTGCAGCAGGGAGGCAGAGGAGACAGTCCAAGCTGCCACAGAGATATGCGAACGTTGTTGATGGCAACCTTGTAGGGTATGCCAATCTGGTGGAGTTCGCCTTATCAGTTGCAGAGATAATCGATGTAGATGAGCCAAGTAGCTTCAATGAGGCTATTTCAGGTTCAGAAGCAGATGAGTGGATCGGTGCTATGGGGGAAGAGATTGAATCTCTTCACAAGAATCAGACGTGGGCGTTAGCCCCATTGCCAAAGGGGAAGAAGTTAGTAGGTTGCAAGTGGGTCTTTAAGAAAAATGAAGGAAATCCAGGGGTTGAACCGCCTAGATTTAAGGCAAGGCTGGTGGCAAAAGGTTTTACACAGAGGGAAGGGATCGATTACAACGAGGTGTTCTCTCCTGTGGTGAAGCATAGTTCCATCAGGGCATTGCTTGCCTTGGTTACTCTTCTGAACTATGAGCTGGAGCAATTAGACGTGAAAACGGCTTTCTTGCATGGCGAGTTGGCGGAGGAAATCTACATGAGTCAGCCAGAGGGTTTTGTAGTACCCGGTAAGGAGGACCAAGTTTGTTTACTGAAGAAATCTTTGTATGGATTGAAGCAGTCGCCCAGGCAATGGTAGAAGCGGTTTGATGCATTCATGGTTCATAATGGCTTCACGAGGAGCGCCTATGATAGTTGTGTGTATCATGGAAAGCTTGGCGAGGATTCAGTTTATTTGCTGTTGTATGTTGATGACATGCTTATTGCTGCTAAGAGCATGTCGGCTGTCAACAAGTTAAAGAAGCAGCTCGGCAAGGAGTTTGATATGAAGGATCTTGGAGGGGCGAGGAAGATACTCGGGATGGAAATAACACGTGATAGACGTGTTGGGAAGACAGTGCTCTCACAGCGGTCATATATTGAAAAGGTGTTACACAGGTTCAACATGGCGACCGCCAAGCCTGTCTCTGTCCCATTTGCCCTGTCTCTGTCCCATTTGCCTCTCATTTCAGGCTATCATCGGATCTTTCGCCGAAGTCAGCAGAGGAGAAGGAGCAGATGTCAAAGGTTCCATACTCAAATGCTGTGGGCAGTGTTATGTACGTCATGGTTTGCACTCGCCCAGATATTTCACATGCAGTCAGTGTAGTGAGCAGGTATATGGCGAACCCAGGGGAAGAGCATTGGCGAGTAGTGAAATGGTTGTTGAGGTATCTGAAGGGTACGATGGAGGTTGGATTGACCTTCGACAGAGCTAGCTTGGAGCGATCGCCTTCAAGGCGATCAGTAGTTGGCTATGTGGATTCAGACTACGCGGGGGATCTGGATAAAAGGCGATCGTTGACGGGATATGTCTTCACTTTTTGTGGGAGTTGTATTAGCTGGAAGGCGACCTTGCAACATGTTGTTGCATTGTCGACTACGGAGGCGGAGTACATGGCAATCACAGAGGCTGTGAAGGAGGCGATATGGCTACGAGGTTTAGTGGGCGATCTTGGTTTGACTCAGGAGAGTACATCAGTGTACTGTGATAGTCAGAGTGTCATTCACCTTACAAAGAACCAGATGTACCATGAGAGGACGAAACATATAGACGTCAGACATCACTTTGTTCGAGACATCGTATCACAGGGGGTTGTTAGTGTGAAGAAGGTATCTACACATGAAAATCCAGCAGATATGATGACCAAGGCGATCCCGGTGACCAAGTTCCGACATTGTCAGGACTTGATTGGCGTGGGCAGTACTAGGTGATACCAGATGCTTGGGGGCGAGCGGCAAGGCAAGGAGGCAACCGTATTGAAGAAGGGAATTCAAGTCAAGGGGAAGATTTGTAAAGATTTAGTCTTAGTTGTTAAGATTTGGGATATCTTACGTAATCTTTGAGTGACTTGTATTTTAATTAGTTACCATATATTTTGGGATAGAATCCTTGGTGACTAAGGAATTAGGGACTTGGGCCTATTGGGCTTAGGTTAAGTAATCCTTGTGTATCTAGGGTTTGGGATGCCTATAAATAGACTAGTAGCTAATGGTAGAAGCATGACTTGAGAGGGAGATTAGTTCATCAGGTTATTGTATTCCCACATTCTATATAGTGAAATCCTTTGTTCTTGGCTGGATGTAGGTCACACTGACCGAACCAGGGTAAATTGTCTTGTGTTCCTCTATTAATCTCTTTATTCCGCATTATCATACTTGTTTAGATCTGTAAATGTTTGTTGGGAGATACTCTGAATCCTAACAAAAATAAACTATTTTTGTAATTGGTAGTGGTAAAAAAACTAAAAATCTCTTATTTTTCAAATTAACAAAATGAGTTATTTTTCAAATTTTATCTTTTTTGGGGGTTAAATAATTAGTTTGCCTCGCCTATCTGTGTAACGGTCTAGGCGAAAACTAGTCTCATTTGGGCCGGGGAGTGAGTAGTTTAAAGCCCTCCCAACAATGTCAACTCTAGGGTTTAGGGACCAAACTTAAGTTCTCTCACGTAGGGTGTAACTCACCAACCAATGCACCAAACCATTGTTGGTTTGTTGCATTTTACATTTATGCAAAATTAAAATAAACTATATTTGTAAGTTCATGAGACTTTTATGCAATTTAGCCATATGTTTATAACAGTTGAAAGATCTCTTCTCTAATTTTCCAGGTCCATATGATGATGCAACTGCTTATAAGATCAGAAAATGATGGCATTCTTTGTCCTATCCCTCAGTACCCTCTGTACTCAGCATCAATTGCTCTTCATGGTGGCACATTGGTAACAATTTTACTGCTATAAGTTTGAATTCATATTTTGATTTAGTTCATTATCAAGATGTGCTTCATTATATTGTGTCCATTGTTTCTGAAGGTACCTTATTATCTAGATGAAGCAACTGGTTGGGGTTTGGAAATATCTGAGCTTAAGAAGCAAATAGAAGTCGCCAAGGCAAAGGGTATCAATGTGAGGGTTTTGGTTGTAATAAATCCAGGCAATCCAACTGGGCAGGTGATATACTAAGAGCTTTATATTAGAGTAAATTAATGATTGATCTCTAAATGATATGATGGTACATTTCTCAATTTAGTCATTTTGTTAAATACACTAACTAAAATTTAATATGATGTGTTTCTAAATTTTGTTAACATTAAATTTGAATTAATAACTTAACAAGAGGACTAAATTGATTGTGACTACATTTTTCAGGGATTAAATCTTATGATTTTATCTTTCAAGGACTATACTACGAAATTAAATGTAGATGATTTAGTCTGTGAAGTTTAAGGGGTTAAATTATAACATGGAGATCTGTACTCATGCCTCCAGGTTCTTTCTGAGGAAAACCAGCGAAATATTGTGCAATTTTGCAAGCAAGAGGGTCTGGTTCTTTTGGCAGATGAGGTATCTGAATTTCCTTTGAAAACTATGCTTCACTGATTTTAAACTGGTTTTAAGCATATGTAAATTCTCTCAATTCAACCAACAAAGTCCAAAGGATGTCCTGGTTCGAATCAAGTTGTATGTATAGAAAAGACTTTGTTGATAGAAATAACTTGCTTAGGTGATCTTTACGTCTCGGGAGGAATAGTCTCTGGTTGTCGGCCAGGGAATATTGCCTAATTGTTTCTTATGTTTTACTCTCTAAATATGTTTGGAAGTTTGGAAATTCTGTTTATTTTGATGAAGTTGCTGATGACACATGCATTTTGAACTAAGGTATATCAAGAAAACGTATATGTTCCTGAGAAGAAATTTGAATCCTTCAAGAAGGTATCTCGGTCTATGGGGTATGGTGACAATGATATCTCCTTGGTGTCTTTTCAGTCAGTCTCCAAAGGTAAGTTGGTAAAAGTAACAACTGAACTAACTTATGCAAATAACACAATAGAGTAGTAGTAGAATAGACTTTTGTGTTGTTAGGTGATGAATATGAATACTAAATGTCTTTTTCTCCTGTTTCTTTTCAGGCTATCATGGAGAGTGTGGAAAAAGAGGAGGCTACATGGAAATCACAGGGTTTTCTGCAGATGTGAGGGAACAGATATACAAATTAGCATCTGTGAATCTTTGTTCAAATATCTCTGGTCAAATTCTTGCCAGCTTGGTTATGAGCCCACCAAAGGTTTATACTATTCCTCTTTTTTTTGGGGAGAAAATGTTTCTCTTACTTGAGAAAAGAGAAAAAACATTGGAATGTTACTCTTAATAATAATAGTCTCTGAAATAATATTAAACTAACAACTTTGTCTTTGAAAAAACTAAACAATATACTTGTTAGTCCTGTTCTTGGACTAAAGAATATATCGTTTGGTTTTTTCAAGGATTAAGAGAATTAAACTGTGTATTTCAATCTTTCAAGGACTAAATTGTTAATTTGATGATTTTTCAGAGATAAAATTATTAGTTTACCCAGGAAAAATAATTGGAGAGGAAATCTTTAAACTTTACTGTGTACTGACCATTTTCTTTTTATAGAAGACTCTTTATTAGTAGTACTATTAATAGTACTGGATACTCATAGATGAAGCAGTAAATTTTTTAACTTAAAAGTTAAAAGATATCTTGATTATTTTTTTTCTTTCAAAATTCAAATTTCAGATGATTCAAATTTGATTTTTGATGTGATATTTATTTTTTTTAAGTTTTTAGTACCAGTAACATAATGCCAGATGACAAAAAATAAAATATAAAGAAATTATAGCACATCAAAACATCACATGTGGCCTATTATGACAAAAAAATAAAATGGCTTTCAAAGTCATTAATTCTGAAGCAGCAGTATGCATCACTTGTGTTGATTAAAGGTGAACTATGCAAGTGGTGAATTGGGAGGTTACTGCAGATAGATGAAGCAGTACTTTTTTATTCCAATAAACTCATTGTATTATACTGACAATAATATACTTGATCTAGAATATTTATATCAATAAGATTGGAACTTGAGGATAATAAAGTGAGCATTTTTGTCATTCCATTTCTTGTTTGATTGTAGCTGTTTTTATAACCTTTAACATTTAGTGAATTATCAAAAAATAAAAATAAAAAATTCAGTGATTTCCATACATGTCTGCAGGAAGGAGATGAATCATATGAGACCTACTGTGCTGAGAGAGATGGAATTTTGTCATCCTTAGCCAGGCGTGCAAAGGTCAGTTACTCCCCCAAAAAAAAATATAAAATAAAAAGAAAACCTATTTTTTAGTCATTAAATTTGTCTCAAAATTACAATTTAGTCCTTAGATATTGCAAATACACTTTTAGATCCCTGATTTTATTTATTACAAACATTAACTATTTAGTCCCAAAAACGTTATCTATGAAGAGTGAGGACTAAATAATTAAGGTTTGTAAAAAAATCAAGGATCGAAAATTGTATTTTTAATATCCAGGACTTAATCGTGATTTTAGGATAAATTTAAGGACTAAAAATGGTTTTCTCTAAAATAAAATACTCAGATAAAATAGTAAAGTCAACTGGAGAAGAGTAGGTAGTGTTCCAAAGTATTTCTTGAGGTTCCTTAATTCTCCCCATCTTATTGCAAAGTTTGGATGAGCTTTTGAATTTTTATTTGTCAACTTTTTTCTTGTATAAACTTGTTGAGAATGTTCTTTTTATTATTGCAATTCAATAGCTTTATTATAGTTTTTATAATCTTCAATAAAATGCAAAACCCATCACCATACAATATACATAGTGCTTTGACACTATGTCATATATAGATCAATTTAATTCCAAAGTTTAAGCTATGAAGTGAAAGAAGGTCCATGAATAACACTGATAGAATTTTGAATGGGTTTTCCAACACATACATATATATGTTATGTTACTACCTTCACTCTCAAGTCACTAAAACATCTTTCCCTCTTGATTCAGATACTGGAGGAAGCATTTAACAAATTAGAGGGAGTAACTTGCAACAAAGCAGAAGGTGCAATGTATTTATTTCCGCGAATTCGGCTGCCGGAAAAGGCGATCGAAGCAGCAGAGGCTGCAAATAAAGCTCCTGATGCTTTCTATTGTCAGCGTTTGCTTAATGCCACAGGAGTTGTTGTTGTTCCTGGTTCTGGTTTTGGACAGGTTAGTCTTTACTTATATCTATCTATGGAGTTAAGAATTCAATTTCTAAAAGCTACTCATTTTGTTTTTATAATTTAGTCCTTAAGAAATAGACTTAAGGGACTAAATTGTGTCTACTTTTCAAAACTAAAGTGTGTAACCATATGTTGAATTTGGTTTTGGTTACTCATTATTTTTTTGGGTTTCGTTTAGATACTCAAACTTCTCATTTATTCTACTGTTAGTCTAAAATATGATTTAATTTGTTTTTGCCGTTCTTTTTTTTGGACATTTGATATGAATGATTTCTCTTTCATACATATTTTAAAAAAGAATCTTCCTTTTAAAAAAGAAAAAGACACCATAATTTTATCTCCATTTTGTGACTAAAAAAATTTCTATCAATTCATTTATTAGGACACGTATGAGAGATTATCAAAATCAAAGATAACAATAGAAATAAGAGAAATCATGTTTTGGATTAGTAATGAAATAAAAGAAAAAATTTGAAGACACCCCATAATTAAAATGAACATGAGGTTTTGTGCATGAACTAATTTGAGTGTATTAAAGTAAAATGAGCCCAATAATTGAGGTATAATTAATTTTGGATGGAGTTGTTGAAGTGTGATATTTATTTCAGGTACATGGAACGTGGCATTTTAGGTGCACCATACTGCCTCAAGAAGATAAGATTCCAGCCATTGTCACTCGCTTTACAGAGTTTCATGAAAAGTTCATGGATGAGTTTCGTCACTAATAATAACAAACAATATGGAGATATGTATAATAATAACATGAAGGGTGAATAAGGTAATAGAAAAAAAGTCTTTTAAATATTGTATAATAATGTAAACATTTTGAGATGAGTTTTGGTGCAGGTGGTGAGAGATTTGTTGTTCATAAAACCCATTTTAATTTGTTGGATTGCTATTGGCTCTTTGTGCTTGTCAATATTATATTTATCATAGGTTTTTGTTATGGTCATGGAGACTTTACCTTTTTCTCTTTATCTATCCGTCTAGTCTTTTCACCATCACATCTATTCCTTAAAACAATACTGAATAAACTGAGGGAGAAGAAATACATTAATAATAATAATAATAATAAAAAACACAACTAACTTCTCGGATATTGGGCTCGATCACCTAACCTTATACGGTCTCATTTTTTTAAAAATCGAGCCAGGTTGGGTACTGAATTTGGTATTTTTTGGATCTGATTTAGGATACTCCAATTTTTTTATTAAACACTTTTATTGTATAAAATATGTATCTATTATTATTTTTTATTAATTATATATTAAAAATACATAAATAAACTTAATTTCAATTAAATTTATATTTTATTGCTAAATAAATTCAATTAAATTTTTTATTAATACAAATATTATTAAGTTTATATATAATTAATTATTTTATCAATATATAAATTTAAATAGGCCAAAATCTCAAAGTAGTCTCTTATGTATGGGATAAATTTCAAACCTTATGTTTTTTTTTTTTTGGTTAAGTCATGGGTATCCCCTGCCTATCCGTGTAATGGTTTAAGCGAAGACTAATCTCATTCGGGTCTCAGAGACGAAATGGCCAGAACCCTCCCAACAATATCGACTCTAGGGATCGATCTTGGTGTTAGGATTTTTAGGAGGAAGAAACATGAAAGCTCTCATAATTTTTTTTTCTTTCTCATGAACTTTGTTTTATTCATAGCTCCATAATAATAGGTACAAATCAGATTCCTTTTATAGAGGAAATACACATAATTAAATAAAAGATAAATAAAATAAAGTAACTACTTATCCCTAAAATCATGTACCCACTAGTTAACTTAAAATTCAAATCCGATGCAACATATTCATGCTTCCAATAACAATATTATTTTATTATTATTATTAATTCCCAACACTTGGGTCCTCTCCCTAGGATGTAGCTCGCCTAGCCGCTACACCAAACACTTGTTGATAACCTTACGTTTCATTTGTTTTATATTGGTCTTACATGTTTTTTTTTTAATTTATCAAATTAGTCTCAAATCTACTTTTGAAATTCTATTTAACCTTAATGATTTCAACTAGATAGAGATTTTTTTTTTAAAAAAAATATCAGTTTCAAACTCACATTTATATTTGAAATGAAAGAGATATGATTAACTTTGTTTGTTTTACAATAAAATAAATTACCCACTTACAAGACTCGATTTGACATTATTTGTTGACAATTCTAAAATATTCGTAAAAGAAACTCGTAATATTAAATTTATCGCATTTAAATTTGAACAAGAAAGATATAACTACATTTAATATTTTTGAAATCAATATCAGAAATTATAAAAAAACTTAAAAACATATAAGACTAATCTTAAATAAATAAAACATAAAGAACCAATTTCAAATCCACCCCAAATTTGAAACTTTGGCCATTTAAAAATATATAAAATAAACACATGTATTGCATTTTTTTATTTTGGCCTGAAAAATGTATTGCATTTAAGTGTGGCAAGAACTCAAACGATATACTTAAATCCAAATCCTGTTCCACCGAACGATGTACCTCCAAACCCAAAAAAATTAGTCACCGAGTAGTTATACAAGTCAAAAGAAAATATATATAAAACATTGTAATTTACTAATTTTAGTAATTTACTATAAAGCTATTACTAATTTTAGTAATTTACTATCGCCATCGGAATTGTAAACTTGTTTAAGAAAACATTGTTCAATTCCATGGGATATGCATGTTATGTTACCTTCCATGGAGATTTTAGTGTTTTTACTCTCGCTGTCTCTTGATGATATTTCATTCTCTAATTCCTATGCAAAGTTGAGTATTTTCATTAATATGGAGGATGCACAAAAAGGCTAACATTTGAGAATGTGACAAGCTAAGTGTGTATTGATTCATTGCTATATTTGTTCTTAGTGATGATGGATGGTGTTATTGCAGGGGAAGCAACCACATGATGAAGTTTGGTTTGAAAAATTAGAGTTATGAATATGATGATGGCTATGGCGATTCGCCATCTTTTGTGCTTCTTCACTGGCCTTCTGGATTTGCTCAAGGTGCTGTTTTCTTGCTGTTTCTCTCCATTCTTCTGCTTTTCTGTCAACCATTGTCATCCTCTTCATCAATTTCTCTTCTAACTTTGATTTCATCTTCTGAATTTTCACCTGAACAAACAAACACATTCATTAGCTTTGCTCATCCAAAAACCAAAACCATTTATTTCTTAGAGGAACTTAGTTCAAACTATGAAAAAAGAACAATATTCAATCCCAATTGAACCTAGTTTTTCTTATTTCTATGAATGTGACAGAGCAAGAGTTATTATATTAGATAATTCAAACTGATATTTTTGACAAAATGAAAAAACAGACAACTATGTTCATAAATAGAAGACTTGGCTTTATGTTCTTTAGTTCTGTACAGATATGTACAAAGGTCTGAAAAACAGTTTATTATTATATTTATTGATTTCATCTGCCTCGGGGATTTCAGATTTGGGATTTGTCTGTATTTTATATTATGAGTTAGATAGTTTAATAATACATTAGAATGCTGATTCCCCCACCAACCCATCCACAGTCCACTCTCACACCTTAACAACCCACAATGTGTGCTCTCTTAAAACAATAAATTCATAGAATTATATTTAAGTTGAACAGCAAGAAAACAAGGAGGACAAGTACGACTATGAGTATAGATAATTCATGATATTCCCAAAGCTTATCTTAAGTGTAATCACATGCGCTCTCAAATATAATATTGTTAACATTATGACTTCCAGGCTTTTCTGGTGTCTTTTATCTGAAGGGAGGGATGAAGATGGAAAATGTAGTGGATTGAGGAGTTGGACTGGTCAAGAAAAATAATGAGAATGGTGTACTATTCCATGAGCTGCGTGTGGCTCGAGGAGATGAAGCAGAATGTAACCAAAAGCTTAAGTAGTAACATATTTTTTGTTCATTGATTTAAGATTCTGGGTTCCTGAGTGTGAAAGACACAGGAATCTGGACTGTACAACACTTCAAACTGGCCCCAGCAATGATAGTAATTTTATTATTTTATTTTAAGCTAAAATGCAGAAATGTCCCCTGAACTTTGAAAAATGACCAAAGACTTCTTCAACTTTCAATTTTGTGAAAATTATCTCTTTTGTTAAAATTTACATTGAAAAAAAATGTTTTTAATTCTTTAGCTACTGTTGATTATAACAAAAGTTAATTTTTAGTTCTGATCAATGTAAAATGCAACAATATTCATAAAATTATGAAGAAACTTGACTGTTTAGAATAAAAATCTTAACAAAAGGAATTATTTCCACAAAATAAAAAATTCAAGGGATCTTTTACCACCTATCAAAGATTAAAGTATTCTGAACTTTCTGCAGTTTAACCTTTATTTTATGGTCAGTGCTGCGGCTGCTCAAAAAAATTCAAACCCATGTTACTAACGACAGAAGTTAATAAGAACTTCTTAAAACACTGGTAACATTGGTGTTTCAAATCGTGAGGTTGACTGACATACTAAGTTTGGTATGTTTTTTTTTATTGGTTTCATACTTGGGCTAGTTGTGATGTGCTGTATTATATGTTTCTAAAAATTTCTGTCATTGGGTTAAGACTCAAGACTTAAGAGTGATAATTTGTACCTGATATTATCTTATTTTACTTTCAGAGCTGAAGGCAAAAAAATGCAAACTAGTCTTGCCAAAATAAGGGAATGGTCTGTACCAAAAAAAAAATAAATAAGGGAATGGTGATGAGATATTAGTTACCTCAAGCTTTCTTGACTGAGCTTCAGCTTTTGCACTCTGAAGATTCACCCAAGCTTGGATTTTTGCTTCCTCCCTCTGATACCTGCAAATCACATTGAAAAATCCTTACCTTGTATATGTCTGACGCAAGTGTAAACAACTACAATATGCCGAAACTCAAATATTTCAGGCTAAAATGTACAAAACTTCCCTTGAACTTTAGCCACTATGCAAAAAAACACCATCAACAAAGTGACTGAAAAATCATCTGGAATTCTAAGAATACTTTATTTAATAAATTACCTGAGACAACACTTGGTCTTTTCCTCTTGTTCCCACGTAGCAGCTCTGCAATCTGAATCCCCTTTCCTGCTAGGATTATGCCTCAAGCTCTTTGATATCTCTTCTTCTTCTTCCTCCCTTGAACTCCAATTTGATGTGATTGAATCATACTTTGTTCCTCCTAATTGCAGTTTAGCAAAATGGCACTCCTCAAGCTGAATAACATCAACAGTAGTACAGCTAGTATCATTTTGGGCTACCATGGCCAATGGTCCTGACCTACTTGCAGGAGTGTTATGCCGTGCAGGGGATGAACTCTTAAATGGTGTGTGACACCTTGAAGTGGTTGAACTTCCAAGAGGAGTCATCTCTGTCCCAATATCTCTGTGTTTAATCTCATCAACCACTTCAGTGCAAGCATCTTTCATTCCTCCTTCACTACCACCATGGTTTCTGAAAACAAACGCTTCTTTGGTTGGTTCTGAGTATCTGAAATTTGGCAAATTAGGCTGTGTGTTGTTGTTGTTGTCTGTGAACTTATCTGCATTATATTACAATTTCACTTCCTGTCAAATGTTCGGTCTATATTGCTAGAAATCTAGGAGACATGGACACCAACATAGAGATAACAGAATGACAATTTTAACTGTTCATGTTGTAACTTAATGTGTCGCACTGTGTTTGACTTATCTTAAAACACAGAAACAGGACATGGACTGCTCTTTCAGAGTGTCTATTCATAAGGTAGAATTGAACTGAGTTATACCATTAAATTGCACATAAATTTCCAACGTGAAGATGAAATTGAGTTTTGTTTCTTTGATAGATAGTGGCATCATTTTGGCACTCCACCTTGGAACACAATGAAATGAGAACCTACCTACAATTTCGGTTCCAAGGTAGAGAAAATTGATTAGAAACACAAGCTATTTTCCAAGCTTAAGCAACCAAATTATGTGTTAATTTGTAAGCTGTTAACCTAATTAAAGACCAAAACCTTTCTAGAAACCCAGAAGTCAAAAACTTTTAATACAGACAAAACAGAAAAGGGGAAGAAGAATGAAAAAGATGTGGGAGAAAAGGTAGATTGAGAATTGTAAAGGCATTCAAAGTAAAGGTATTGTCATTCAATGTGGTCTTACTCTTATTACCTTTTAGCACCATGTCTGTGTTGTGGTGGTCCAAGGACACAGACCCTTGAAAGCAGCTTGGGACAGCTTTGTTGGACACCCTTTCCTCAGTAACCCTCGATTTGTCCGAGAAATCCTCCATTTGTTGTTTCTTAAAATTATCACATTGTCTGTTAGTCTTTGAGGTTTCTGATGATGATACCTTGACAGTAGTAGTAGTAGTAGTATGTGCAGGAGAGTCATGGCAAGAGGTGCTTATGAGCCATTTCTCAGCATCATCCCATTTGGAAGGAAAGCTCTTTCTTGCGAGATTTCCAACACTTGTGAAGCAGAAAACAGGCCTTCCTGGAGTAGATGGAGTCTCTAATCTCCTATTTGTGACAGAGTTAGACCCTTCTTGTTCTCTTCTTCTATGTGCTGAACCTCCGTTTGACATTGTTGGAAATGACTTGACAAACTCTGAGGTTTCTTTGAGATTGAGCTTGCAAAGTGGGTCTGGAAATGAGTCTTCAAAAGGGTTTTCTTTACTCCTCCCAAACAAGCCCACTTTGCCCTCTAATGCCACTGATTCCTGAAAAAACAAACAAAAAACAAAATGAGATTTTAAGGAAACAAACAAATTGCTAGATCAGCAAGAGAAATGGAATGTATAGTATAGTATAGTATAGTATAGTATTGCATTTGCAATTTTGTTATGTACCCCATGTGATGAAAGTAGAGAAGGAGGCTGAAAGTATTTGTGGTTTGGAAGATCCATGGCAGAGGCAGAGGATTAGAGGATGTGTTTCTGAGGTTCACTGATTTGGTGAGAAATCAGAAATGGAGTCTCTGGTAGAAGAAGTAGTAGTGATGGCTTTGTGCTAAATTGTCAGCATTAGGCTTTCAAAGGGGTCATATAATAGAACAATGGAAAGTGACACAAGAGGCAGTGAAACCAGAAGACTGAACAATGGGGAAAGAAAAAGGCAGAGAGAGAGAGAGAGAAAAAGAGAGTAATAGAGGGAGAAAAAGAGAGAGTAATAGAGGGAAAGGCTTAGGGAGGATCTAAACATAAACATAAACATAAACATATAAAATAAGATAAAATAAAATGAGTCACATGGGGACAAGAGGCAAAAAAACAGAGCCATATGTTCAAACTTGAACCACATTGTGAAGTAAGAGTACTGCCTACTTTGCCTATCTCGAAGATGTATATTGGTATTGGAGGGAGGAAGAACAACAAGACGAAAGAGTACATACATCAAAAGTAGAGGGGGCTTTGGGAACTGTACTTTACAGTTTACACAAATCAAAGTAATCTAACTTGGAGATTTTTAGAGGTAAAATTTAGGAGATTTTTTTTAATTTATTCTAAAATTATAATTTAATTATTAGATATTAAACATGTATTTTCTATATTTTAATTTTTAAAAATATTAATTATCTAATTCATGTTATGTTATTTATGGAGATAAAATAATTGATATTTACAATAAAAAATGTATATTTGATTTTTAAGGACTAAATCATAATTTTTTTAAAAAAAATTTGTGTTTGAATATATTCTTATTTAACATACATTATTCCTTTTTTTCCCTAACCATTTAAACAATAATTTATTATCCTCTAAATTTTAAATAAATGAGTAAAGAGATCTGGCTGTCATTGTCATAGACTGCTAGACTAGTAGGTCACCAGGCGTGGCTTAGGACTTCAAAAATCAAAATGGAGGAAACATAAGAAGAAGAAAATTTGTTAAAAAAATTAGAAAAGGAACCAATAATTGTTGAGTTATTATTTTATCTTGTGAAGGTTCTTGTTACTTGTGAATTTTGGGTCCTTCTTTCTTCCCTGATATATCCATGGTCTGTCACCTTCCTAGTTTCCATGCCCAAATAGCAATACTTTTTCTCCTAAATTTTTTTCAAATTTATGTATTGAGTTATAAATTGTAATGTTGTATGAAAGATATAGAAAAGATAAGGGTGAAGCTTAAATAATTAAACTATATATTGCTGAATTATTTAGATTAAAAGGTCAAGGTCTTAATTTATACTCAGATTATTTTTACAATGATTTATTAAATGAATAATTTTAATGAAAACATATTCAACTTGGGTGAAACCTGATTAACATTAATGTGAAATGTGAATTCTCATCATTTTAAAATAATTTTTAATACATAATAATTTAATCCTCGAAAGATATACACAGTTTAATTTTTAAAAGAATCAAATGATATATTCGTTAATTCTTAAAAGTACTAAATTATATACTCTATAATTCATGAAAAAGATTAATAAATACATCATTAATTCTTTCAGAGATTAAATTGTACATTTCAATTTTTTAATGATCAAATTGTTAACTTAGTAATTTTTTAGAAACTAAACTATTAATTTACTCTATTTCTTTTAGTAATTTAGCTTGTGATACATCAATACTATCAATTTGTCTATAAATAGATAGATATATGTTATCTAGTTCTTGTGACCTAAGGTGAACGGAAGAAATGAAGTTAATTCGTATGATAAGTTGTTTTGTTCCTTTTGTCTTTATCATGTGTACATATATATATATATATATATATTTCTTGAATGAAATGCATGAATTAATTTTAAGATTAAAGTTAGGTAAAATTCAATGTATATGTGTTTTTTATCAATAAACAAAGGTACATGCCATTTTTTGTGTAATTAATAATAGTGAAAATATATAAAAGATCACATTTTATAGACAATCATTGAAGAATAGAGTATAAATAAAACTTTTAATCAAAAAAAAATCTTATAGTAAAAATATCTAAGAAATTTGATTTAAATTTATTTTCTTAATTGTATATAGATTTATAACTTTCAAAAAAGAATAATTTATTTGTGGTTGAATTGTATCAAAATTTATTATAATTTATTTTAAAACAAACATAAAACATCTTTTAACTATTAGACGCAAAATTTAAATTTAATATTAAATATTATAGAACCAAAAAAATTCTTATAATGTGCTGATCTGATTGGGACATTATAATGTGTTAAAATTTTGTTTTCGACCTTTTTTTTAAAGAAAAAAAAGCCCAACTTAGGTCAGTTCGTTTGCGCTTATAATAAAATCTGCTCTGATTATAATCAGAGTATAATTATAATAAAAGTTGATTATTTGTGTATTGGTGTTTGGATGAAAGTTGATTATTTGATGTGAAATTATTGAAATGGGTATGTAATGATTGTGGTTGGTAGATAGAATGGTAAGAAAATTGATAAATTGTATATGGGTAGAAATAGAAAAAAAAGTTGGAAAAAGTAAGAAAAAGTAAGATGTGATTTGACTAATAATCAAAGTGTGTTTGAATGTGATTGTTGTTTTTAAAAAAATCAGATTTTGTCACTGTTTGCATTGAGAATCGTGAAAATATGATTATAATAATAGGCAACTTGTGAGGTGTTTATTTCGTTTGGTCGACCATTCTATTTTTGCCTCCGAAATGGTGGACCAAAAGGACTAAAGTGTAGTAATCAGGCCCCGACATTCGGTGGACTATCAAAAAAATGGTCCACCGTTTGGCACAAGATGAGAGAGAATGTAAAAAAGCACTCCAGACCCGAAAAAAAAATTTCAATGTGGCTCATTTCAGGTATTCGGTCGACCATTTTTTGCTTCGATGGACCGAACGTCGGGCCTGATAGCATTCTCAGGTTGAAATTCGGTCGACCATTTTTTGAATCGGTGGACCGAACGTTGGGCCTGATATCATTCTTAGGTCGATATTCGGTCCACCGTTGACAGAATCGTTCTACCATTTCAGGTAAATTACTATTTTAGCCTTGTGATGTGTGATTGAATGTATTAGAGTATAGGTAATTATAGGTATATATATAGGGGTATAAGTGTAATTGAGTGTGTTTGATTATAAAAAAATGAATAAATTACATAAAAGGGCCCTGTGGTTTAGCTCATTTTCAAATAGGGTCCTGTGGTTTAAAAAATGTCAAATTGGGGTCTTGTGGTTTCCTCTGTTAGCAAATAGGGTCCCAGGTGGTTTTTTCCATCCAAATTAACAGAGCCAGGTTAAAATAAATTTCTAAAAGGACTGTTTTGTAATTTGAGCATTTTTTATTAAAACAAACTTAAAAAGATGACTATTTTGCAATTTGAACCAAATCCCTTTCTCTCCATTCTCAGTTTCCACCGAACCTTCTTCCCTTTTCTCCTTCTCTCTTGCTCAAAAACCTCTCATCTGCAAATTAAACAAATCAATTCAATCAATTAACCTTCTGGCGACCATTATCACATGTAATCGCTGCTAGAACTCGAATCGCTGCTTCTGCTTCTGAAATTATCTTGTGCAATCGCTGCAAGAACTCTACGAGAACCTGATCCAGTTCCATTTGAGCTCTCGCGACCATTCAATGAACCTTTTGGCGAGTAAAACTCCTCTTCTTCATCCTCCGCCGCAGTCGAGCTCACATCTTCATGCGCCGCCGTATATTGCTGCCGTGAAGCTTGCCGCGCGAGCGGCGGAAGCGGTTGGAGCTCTGGCGAGTCCATTTTCCGAGGGTCCAAAGCAGCAGGGCCTCTCCGACCACCATTATTGGCGGCGCGTGAATCGGAACGATCTTCGACGCCTCTGGAATTAACAATAGTACCTAAATACAAAAACTCAGAGCTAGTCGACGATATGTGTCTCACCTTACGATTTCCTCCTCCGTTACCGTTCTCCACATTGTCCGGGAACAAGCGCAGACTACTATCGGATCTGAGAGTCTTCTCGTCGGCGGCGGAAGACTATCGGATTCGAGTTCTAGCAGCGATTACATGTGATAGGAAGGGATTTGGTTTTTGAGCAAGAGAGAAGGAGAAAAGGGAAGAAGGTTCGGTGGAAACTGAGAATGGAGAGGAAGGGATTTGGTTGAAATTGCAAAATAGTCCTCTTTTTAAGTTTGTTTTAATAAGAAATGCTCAAATTACAAAACAGTCTTTCTAGAAATTTATTTTAACATGGCACTGTTAATTTGGATGGAAAAAACCACCTGGGACCCTATTTGCTAACAGAGGAAACCACAAGACCCCAATTTAACATTTTTTAAACCACAGGACCCTATTTGAAAATGAGCCAAACCACATAGCCCTTTTATGTAATTTACCCTAAAAAAATTAAGATTATAATTTGATCAGAAAATAAATATAAACGAACATGCTTATTACGATTATAATCAAAACAAATTATAATCGGAGCACGGTTGTGGTGACTACTGGCCTAACCATTTTATTTCACATGTCACATCTGGTACAATTGCTATTAATGAAAAATATATGATTATACATGCAAATATTTTTAGAAAAAATATGATGTATGTAAGTGAAAAAGTCTAACATAGAGAGTTCAAAAGATAAATGATGTAATACTATAGATTAGATAATTAATGGGACGTTAAATCATTGAGATCATCTGAAAAACTTTGAAAGGGCCCATTTATATAATGCAGGTCAAAATTTTATTTTCATCCTTAATATTTTTGTTATTTTATTTTAGTCCTTAAATATTTTTTGACAATTATATTTTAGTTTTTAACGAATGTAGTCATAACTCATATATATTGTTTTAAGTCTGAATGTGATAAAATAAGAGTTAGAGATTATTTTTGACAAGTTTTTTTTATCCAACAAAGTCATTAGTAAACAAGGTCAAATCAAATAAATTATGCCTAAACGTCAACCGCTTGTTTCATGAAATTGGTCGGATATCTTATTTCAAGTTCAAATGCAATGAAATCAGAGTTAAGAATTACTCTTAATGAGTTATTTCTCTATCGAGTTGGGATCATCGACAGATGAGTTTAAATAGTACAACAAAAGTTAGTATTATTTGATTTTGTTTGTAAACTGTCCCAATTGGATAGGAATAAAATTCTTCAAGAGTAATAAGTAGCTTCCATTTTGTTATATTCTAACTTGAAATGAGAAATATGACCAACTTCATAGAACGAATAATTCATTTTTCATACTTTTTATATTCAATTTGACCTTGTCTACCAACGACCCTAATTGATAAATAAAAAATTCGTCAAGAGTAATTTATAGTTTTGATTTCATCATATATGAACTTAAAATAAAATAGAAATATGACTATATTTAATAGTAAGAGACCAAGCGTGGAACCTATAATTGGGATATAGGACCAAAAGAGAATTGTTAGAAAACATTAAGGATGAAAATGAACAAGAGAACATTAGGAATCATAACAAAATTTGAAATAAACATTCAGGACCAAAATAAATTTTCAACCTACAATATATCATTAGCGTCATTCGAAATTTTAAAAGGTTACTTGTTAGAGAAAAAGACCAAAACCGAAAAAATAAGAACATAGATTCTTACCAAAAATAATAATAATAAGGAATCTCTTGTCTATCAAGAATTTGACTCTTCACATTTGAAATTTCCACTTTCATAATTGTTCATTACATAAAAATAAAAAAGTTTCAATATGAATTCAAAATTAACAATATTTTAAAAAAAAAAAACTAAAATCTTCATAATTCTAATATAAATATATATAAAAAAAATAGGTTAAAGGGTCATTTTGGTCCTAAAAGTATGTCCTAATGTTCATTTTGGTCCATTATGTTTTAAAATATTAAAATTGGTCTTAAATGTTGGCAAAATATTTCATTTTGGTCCCAAACTATTGAATATGACTTGTTTAAAGCTCAACGTGATGATCTTAGAGTTACGTATTGTTCTTAGAGAGTACTTTCTCTATCCAATTCGGGTTGTCAGCAAACGAGGTCAAATCGGTCTTAAAAGTAGACCGCTTGTTTCATGGTCAAACAAACAAAGTTGATAATATCTCTCTCGTTTCAAATTTGAATACGACGAATTTAGAGCTAAGAGTTCTTCTTAACAAGTCCTTTGAACTTGAAATGAGAGACGAGAGAAATATGACCAAATTCAATAATTTGAGATCAAAAGGAAACATTTTACCAATATTTAGGACCAAAATGAAATATGTTGCCAACATTTAAGACCAATTCGAATATTTTGAAACATAATGGATCAAAATGAACATTAGGACATACATTTAGGACCAAAATGACCTTTGACCAAAAATATAATTTGATCAAACGAATTAATGGAAAGTCAGATCGGCCTATGAAAAAAAAAAGGTTATATATTGGTTAGCTTTATATTTATAATCTCTTGCAGGTAAAATACAGATACAGATTTGGAATCTCATCTAATGCCAAGTGGACAATTAAGGGCCTTGTTTTTTTCAACGACTACTTTAAAACATTATTTAAAGTCAAGCATGAATCATAGCACATTAACTTGTTCATTAATTAATCAATTTACTGTTTTTATATCGTAAGAAGGCATTTGTCCAATCACATATTATCAGTTTGAAGAAATAAATCTTCCAATACATTAAGAATTCAGCCCATTCAATTAATTATAAATAATCGTTGGCCAAAAAGAAAATTATAAATAATCACATCTTCATTATCGTCCTAACTAATCGAAATAAGTCAGATAATTAACTCTCTTTGGGTGAGTTATTATTATTTCCAAATGTAACATAAATTAAAAAAAATTAAAAGTAGGATGAATTTAATTAATTAGATAGCCACATATGCATGCAGCTATCATTGACAAAGTCATCATATTACTGAATCATTTTATAATTAAATTGAAAAAAATTAACAATTTAGTCTCTAATAAATGATCAAGTTTATAATCTAATTTTTTAAAAAACAAAAATATAATATTTATTTTTTAAGAATATATTTAAATTCAATTTAATCATTTTATTAAGATATTAATCAAAATTTAATGATTACATATAATATCAATAAAATTTAGAACCATATTAGATTTATTATTAAATTTTAATTATTAGTTTTAATAAAATAATTAAACTGATTGTAGTTACATATTTCAATACTATATCTTATAATTTTATCTTTAAAATATTAAATTTTAAAAAATTATTAATTTACTCTTAACTTAATGTTGAGAAAAAAAAGAATTGAAGGTGGTTTGTTTTTAAAAAAAAAGGTGGAAAAGTAATCTAATTATTATTGAAGGAGGATAAGGTGACAAGGACTCAAACAAATTAAATACGATTCAATTATTATAATTTAATGAATTAGCCTGCTATTATACCAAACTTTACTTTATGGGTGTATCCTAGTATTTTTTTATTGAAATTTTATGTTTGTGTTGCTCCTCCTTTTCAATAATCTTGTCTACTTATATTAGTCACTCTCACCATGATCTATAAAGTCAAATCATATAAATTGAGAACAATAATTGGGTATGACCATATATCAAAAAAATATAAAAACACGTTAATTATTATATAAAATCTCATAGTGAAATGGTAAATAGACTAAGAAACCAATGATTTGATAGAACTTAGAAGCATTATCACGCATCAACCATAGAATTTAGAGGCAAAATAAGGTAAGAGATTTAGAATTAAGCAACTTTGGCCCTACATGAGTGGTTATATGTCACAAATGATGATACTAAAATACCAATAAAAGTTGTACCGAAAAAAAATACCAATAAAAGAAAAATCTCAATTTTAGTTTTGGACTTTTAGGAATTTTTATTATACGTTATTTTTATAGTAATATAATACTAAACATTTTTTAATTTGATATTAACTCAAATCATCTAGGATTTCATTTGAGTTTAGGGTTAATGTAGGTTCCTTTTATTTTAAAANGGGACCTATTTGTCAATTTTCTAAATTCAGGGACCAATCTGTCAGCGAGCCAATAATCCAGGGACCAATTTAGTAGTTTACTCGTTTGTAAATTGACAGATCATGAAGAAAAAAACATGCATTTTTAAGAGAAAGTTCTTTATTAAATATTAGGAGGATGACTAGGGGTGTTCAAACTTCGGTTTGGATCGGTTTTGATATTTTTTTTCAACCGAACCGAACAAATTGGATGACAACTAAAGCCATCCAATCAATCCAATCATTTTAGGTCAACCAAACCAATCCAAACCGACTTTAATCGGTTTGGATTGGATCAGTTAATCGATTTTTATATATTCATTAAGTTAGAAATCTAAAAAATACAAAATATATAAAAATATAGAAAGTATAAGAAAAGGTTAAAAAATGTAAATTGTGATGAATGATGAAAGTTGAAGATGAAATGATGAAGGAATGATGAAGTGTAAAACTATGAATTGTGAAATAAAAAGTGACTAAGTTTGAGTGTGAGAGACGACTAAATAAGGGAAAATAAAAAATGAAGAAATTAAGTTTAGAGATAAGGATATCTTTTATTTAATATAATATAAATAATATTTAATTAAATTATTAATATGGTTCGGTCGATTTTTGGTTTTCAAAACCAACCGAACCGAACTAATTGGTTTTCATCATTTTTCATCCAATTCAACCAATTAGATGATTGGTTTTGGTCGATTTTGATCGGTTTGGATTTGATTGATCGGTTGAGTTTGGATTGAATTAGATTTGAACAGCCCTAAGAGGATCAATAAAAAGGATGAGTATTTAATGATTTGAATTGAGATATTCTTATAATAATAAAATATTTTCATTTATGATAAAAATTATTTCTCTTCTTTACTATTGAAAAATAATTTCTTTTGTTGTAAGAAATTTGGCCAAACTTAAGTTTTTGAAAAAAGCAATATTTTTTTTTTAAAAAAAAACTTGAACAAACTGTTTCACAGTAACTAGATCTTAAAAAAACCTAAATATCATATCCAAACATGTCATAAAATATCTTAAATTTGATTCTTTTCTTGCTTTATTTTCTATTGGCTTCCTTGGTCTCGGTTCAATTCCTATTTGGCTATTTGGTATTGTAATTATAAATAGGCACTCGTGCCTATTATATTTGAACCAGAAGAATTCATATTTATTTAGTTCAAATTAAAAACAGCTACAATGTCATTACATAGTACATACATAATAACATAAATATAAGGTGAAAGGGTCATTTAGGTCCTAAATGTATGTCTTAATGTTCATTTTGGTTTATTATGTCTCAAAATGTTCAAATTGGTCCTAAATTTTTGCAAAATATTTCATTTTGGTCCTAAATGTTGGTAAAATGTTTCATATTGATCCCCAAACTATTGAATTTGGTCATATTTCTCTCGTTTTTCATTTCAAATTTAAATGACTTATTAAGAGGAATTCGTAGCTCTGAATTCGTCGCATTCGAATTTAAAACGAGAGAAATATGATTAATTTTACTTTGTTTGAACATGAAACGAGAGGTCTACTTTTAGGACCAATTTGACTTCGTTTGCTGACGGCCCCAACTAGATAGAGAAACTATTCTTTGAAACATTTGAATTTGAAACGAGCCATATTCAATAGTTTCAGATCAAAATGAAACATTTTACCAACATTTAGGATTAATTTGAATATTTTGAAACATAATAGACCAAAATGAACATTAGTGCATACATTTAGGACCAAAATGAACCTTTAACCTAAATAGAATTAATTACTCAAGAGCCACGACCCCACCTACTAATAAATTGAATAAAATATATGTATATATGAATGAATGATCAATGATGTAAGCATAACTAAGAAGCCGATGCTTCCCACTAATAATTAATAAGAAACAGCAACTTAACAGCTAGTGACGTTATCATTCATTATTCTAATTACTATATATATTTTAGCCGTACTCTTCACCCTCACCAATTCTTCTTCTTCTTCTTCTTCTTTTGTTTTTCTTCTTCTTGCAAAATCATATATATATATATATATATGTTCATGGCTCTGAACTATACTTGTTCAACTCAAATCCCAACACAGAAACATGGGTTATTGTTTCAAAAGATCTTCGAAAGCAAAGGATTGAAGTCTAAACGTATCAATTCTATGATCACATTGAAGAAAGCACCTTCAGTACAGAGGATCATAGCTTCCATCAACAACAACAAGAACAAGGTCACTTTTTTTTTTTCAGTTTATATGCTCCAAATCCAATGAAGGATATCGTTATAATTGTAATTTAATTTAATTGTTTCTTAAAAAAAATTAAATGAAAAGATTTTTTTTTAATTAAAAATACTTACCTGAGTCACAGATCCTGCAGGTTTATGAGGATGAATCTGAGGGCATAGTTTGCTATGAAGATGAGAATGGAGAGATCATTTGTGAAGGTTACGATGAAGGACCTCGTTTTCAACGAACTTCAACACCAACACATCATCCTAGGTATCTATACAATAGATACAATTCTACTCATTGTACTTTACTCCAAATTTGGACAATTCATGTATCTATATTCTATATCTATATATATATTTAGAGTAAACTACCAATTTGATTTCTAGATTATAAAGACATAATTATTTTAGTCCTTAAATTTTTGAAGTAATTAATGTAGTCCTTGAAAGCTCATCATTTATTTTAGTCTCTCCAAGAATTGAGTTGTACAATAGTAAAGTGTTCATGGATAGACTGACTACTAACAAGTTATGAATTTCTAAGAATTAAATAAAATATTTCAACAAATCAGGGACTAAAATAACTGCGCTCATATAATTTAGGGACTAAAATGTTAGTTTGCTCTCTCTCTTTCTATATATATATATATTCTTGTGTGAGTCTAATATATAGATTCTTCGAGTTCTGGGTTCAGAGATGCTGAAATCATGAAACTTCTTCTCCAACAAAGCTGGCTTCAGATTGTTAAAGGGGAAGAAATGAATCATGCAATTCAAGGTGTGCGTCTTGAAGAAGACTTGAACTGCAATGGTTTTAATTCTTTCTCCTAATTAATATTTAATACAAATTTTATTGTGCCATGCTCTGTATGTATTTCATCTTGTCTTGTGTACTCCCATATTTAAAGCCTGAATCTGACATTGTTAATCTCAGAGGACTTCACCATATATATATATATATGGTGGATCACATGTACAGTGGGTTGAACCAAACATGAAATAACTTGTAGCTTTGTTAGAACAAGGTTATGTTTACATGTTTTTTTTTTTCATATATATAATTACTTAGTAGGCTCTTGTTTTTTTGGTTAAAAAAACAAGCAATGTTTGCTTCAAATGTAGAATAAACATATATAAAGATACATGAGTTAACAACTCAATTTCTGAAAGTATAGTTTACACTTTTTTAATCTCGAAGTCAGGGAACCAACACATTTCAATCCTTTTGTCCCTTCAAGTTAGTTCTTATAAAATAGGTTTATGAGACTAAATTATATTTGCTTCTATGATTTTCAAGGATCAAACTGTGTAAAATAGACTTTTAAGAGATTGAGTTGTCAACTTGTATATTTTTTGGGAACCAAGTTGTATATTTGATCTCAAATTTATCAGTGGGATTTTGTTTCAGAAGCACAAATACTGGCAATGCTTGTATGAGTAGCTTTCTCTTTTAATCAGTTAGTATTTTATAATCATGAACTCATGAACTGATGATGACTTCCTAATCACAAAGCAATAAATACGTGTGGATGCTTCTGTGATCTAATTAAATTAATGAAGTGGCATCATTTTAAAGTCATTAGTTTGGGGGGAAAATAGCTATAACTATATGAAGGCAAATTACATGTATGGCAAAACCTCCAACACAAGTACATGAAGTTTTGAGATTAAAATAATGATCTTTCATTTCATTGTCTTAGTAATATACAAGCAGGCAATTATTTTCTGGATGAAAAATAGATAGTTGTTTCCCTGTTCATGTCACTGTTCCATAGACTATATTTTTCCACTGATTCAAATTCATTTACGGAAAAAAAAAAAGGAATAAAATTGGTTTGTAAATTATAAACATAAGAAATGAACAACTGACATAGAAGATTCCACAGAGAAGCCAAACTGAACAAAATCTGAAGCAAAAGCACAGTATGAAATTACTTTTGAAATCTGAACTATTCAAGTGTACGTGACTCTGAGAAATTTATGTATAATAGTATAAATGTACATAAGGTGATACTAGTTACAAGACTATATATTTTTGTACAAAAATATTATCCAAGTATTTCTGCCCCACAGCCAAAACGTGTCTTCTAACAGACATTTTTTTTTGGTGTTGCATCTTCTAAAAAATGAGCCAAAAGAATTCCTATATAAATTGAGGGTAAAAATAAAAAAAAGGAAGCATCAAAGATGCATATCAAGTGAGGTAGAGTGTGTGCTGTTGTCTTCACATACATCAGACTGTGATTTACTAGTGACAATAGATGGAGGAGACCACTGATCAGGAAGCATGAGAAAATAAGTGGTCATTGCTTTTCGGAACCTTTTTTTGTACTGAATCGGCGATATTACCGTTGGAGACGTGTTCTTGGGTCCTCCAAGGATGCCAGATGCTTTTACCCATGTTTCAAGATGCTTGTCCCATGTATACTGTCTCATGAAATCAATGATTCCCAGAACTAACTCATGTTTCTCTTCATCCACCCCAGCAAGCAATGAATAGTCCATTACACCAACAGACTGCAGGTGAGCAAGAAACAATGAATTTGAAATGCGCTTAAGATGATGCAAATGACTCTTCATACCAGAATAGAAGAAAACTCTTCTGTTTTGTTTCTCTTCATTATATATTTTTACATAGTTCTTCTCTGAGTGTCCTTTTAGTGGGAGAAATTTCTTTCCTTAATAGCAGTTTTCTGCACTTCAAGATTTCAAACTATGTTCATCAAATCTAAAACTATGCACACCAAACCTTGAAAGAAGAAAGATCTAGAAAGACTTGATCCTTGTATAGAATTGAGAGTTGTATTGCCTCTTTGTGTATGTCTACTCTTAGTTTTCTATGTATTTCTAAGTGTTTAAGAGGTGTGTTGTCTCTTGTTCCAACGCCCTGCACTTGTTTCTTCGAAGGGAAGCCTCAACAAATTTGTTGTAAGATTTAGCTTGCTATATTTTATGTTTGCAAGGTATCTTCTCTAATGAAGTATCTCATTTAATGTGATCAAGAAAGTCAGCTGTCATTTTCACCTCTCTATTATTGATATTAATAGGTTGAATGCTCATTTTGGTCCATTTTCTTTGCTTTAAAGTTTATTTTAGTCCATTATCTTTTAAAAGGTCCAAATTGGTCTATTATCTGTGCAACGTGGTTCAACTTGGTCCTACCATTAAGTTTCATCTCTTTTCTTTATTTTTGATGATGTGTTGCAGACCTGGCTTCTCTTTATCTCTTTTACTTGTCTCTTTCCCTCTCTTGTGTAACATTTTTGAATGATATGACCTTTTTTTTTTTTTCGAAAACAGTAGAAAAAAGAACACTATATTTTATCAAAAATAAAGTTTGCAAATTTAAGATCTCCAAAATAATGCATATGCTATTAAAAAATGAAGGCAAAAGTATTAATTTCGTCCCAAACTTTACATTAACTGTCAATTTCGTCCCTAATCTTTTTTTGCTGTCAATTTCGTCCCCAATGTTTCACATTTTGGTCAATTTTATCGTTTGCTCTTACTTTAGCCAAATATCATTGACAGAATCTACGTGACTAATGATAATATAATGTAAAATTGATAGAAAAAGAAACTCAAATAGAAAAACATGATGCAACCTGTCGTTAATTTATTGAAAGAAGTTAGTTAAAGGATAAAATTGACAAAAGTGTGAAACATTGGGGACGAAATTGATAGCAAAAAAATATTGGGAACGAAATTGACAGTTGGTGTAAATTTGAGGATAAAATTAGTACTTTTGCCAAAAATGAAAAACGAGAAATTCCAAGTCAAGTGTCACGTCATCAAAAATTGGAAAAAGAGACTGAACAATTTATGACATGATCATTTTAAACCAAAGTTGCATAGATAATGGACCGATTTGAATCTTTTAAAAGATAATAGACCAAAATGAACATTTGACCATATTAATAAATCTAATGTTAGAGTTGTTTAGAAACCAAAATGAAAATCATCAAAGATGCAGAGCTATGAGACTTACCGCAAGAAAAGCAGTATCATTCCAGACAGCTCTCTCTAACAACCGTTTTGCTTTGTTTCCCACAAAAATTGGAGAAGTTGGCATTGATTCAATCAAGTTCTGGTCCAGCAGAACTTTATTATTCCCACTAGAATCCGGATTATAACGAGACCTCGAAGATCCTTTGAGATCATAAAGTCGTGTCACATTTCTCCGAAACAGAAGATTCTCCATGACCAGGACATCCATCCTTGATTCTTTACCTCCTTTAAGATGCTTTATTGTAACCTTGAGAAAGCAATCACATAGTGTTTAAGATAATATGCCATTAAGCAGAGCAAAATACACTACTTATAATAGAATGGAAAGATGAATTGTTTTCATTTTATTATCATGAAATGTTTTTTTTTTATGCTTTGACAAAAAGATGAATTGTTGTTTTGGTATTAGTTACCGTATAATAGAATGGTCTACTAGAAAAAATTTTCACAAATTAAATGTCCAATTAAAATTCTTTGACAATTTAGAAGGACCTCTTTTTAATTCTTCCTTGGTTGTGTGATTGATGCCTGATAAAATTTGCATCTCATGATTATACTTAGACGGCTTTCTATTTAGCCAAGTGCTATAAATAATTTAGGAGACAAAAAAAATTGAGGATGAAAAGACATACCTGGTATATCCCGAGAATCTTAGCCAGGCATGTTGGACTTCTGGTACCTATTGATTCCAAAAGGTACTTGAAGTATTCCGGACCAAATTTAATAAATGATTCAAGCTCTGTCTTGGTGACTTGTTTGATGATAAATCGATCATCCAAGGTTTTTGCAAAGAATACATTACTCTTCCCACCTTGAGCTCCCCATTTTTTACAACGACTCAGAGATCTTATATAATCGAGTTCTGAACAACAAACCCTTCTTAAAGCTTCAAATCGCCTAGCGTAGTAACAAGTCACGGTGTATTTTACCTTTCCTTGGGTAACATCGTCTCCAAACGAAACTCTGACATGATAAGTCTTGGTATATACCAGTGGATCCAACATCCATGAGCTACGAGATCCAGCC
This sequence comes from Chamaecrista fasciculata, assembly GCA_003254925.1. Classification (NCBI taxonomy): domain Eukaryota; kingdom Viridiplantae; phylum Streptophyta; class Magnoliopsida; order Fabales; family Fabaceae; genus Chamaecrista; species Chamaecrista fasciculata. The sequence continues at coordinate 72,885 of QANZ01038703.1, forward strand.
AATGATGATAACATATCTTCAGTTGATGCAAAACTTTTTTGAGGATCAAAAGCTGGTTCATCAGTGGAAAGGAATGATTTGAAGTTTCCTGAGTCTGAAAGTAATAATGAGGACATTGTTGAATCAACACCATCCTTTGTTTTCTCTCCTACTTCATCAGTCAATTGGACAAGATAGTCTGGGGTCATTAAGGCATAAGCTATAATACTTGAGGGTTCATCATCAAATACTGGTATTACAATTTCATTAATACCAACTGGCAGAAGAAGCCTTGCTCCACCTTGGAGTTCCATCTCCCGAAAGGATGATATGTACACAGGATTGTAGTCTACTAATTTATCAAACTTCTGCGCACCGTACAAGAAGTTCTTGTTAAACGAGCGGTAGAAGTTTAAGAATGGCATTCCTAACCAGCTTAGAGAGTCTTCCATATTATTATTATTATTATTATTATCATGTCCCTTGGGCACGCTTTGATCTTCAGTAGAATCTACCACACTTGCAGCATCAAGAGTAGTTACAAAAGTAGTGGTGTCCATTATTGGTATTACAAACTCTGATGATTGATTTTCACCTGTCCATTTTGCATCAAGGGTATCAGACAAACTAGGCATGGCACGAAACAACCCATCTGAAAGAGCTCTGCGAATTCGCAACCCGGGTTCTTCAGGATGATCAAATTGATCCTCTTTCTCAAGTTTTGTGTCAATTTCTTGACCAAGTAAATCAGATGGAGAAATTTTGATATTAAGTAAATCAGGGCTTTTGTTAAGACTTGAATCCAAAAAAATAGAGTCAACAAAGCCTCCTGGCATGGACACTGCACTCATCAATTTTTCGACTGGGGGTCTCTCTTTTTTGTCTGAAAATGAACTGCTTAAACCACTTTGGTCACTAGAATTAACTGAACTGTCTGCACAGACAAGGCGGTGGTCCCACATAAATGATTGGAAAATTAACTGCCTACGCAACCGATTAATTTCCAGAATGTCAACTCCGGGTTGGCCCTTTCTCTTTTCCTGGTTCAAAATCTTATGAAGTGCATCCTAAAAAAAAAAATTAGATAGAGATTAAACCACATGCCCTTAAAGTACAAAGTGTTTTATGTGCTGCTTTATTTCTAGGGATTAAAAACTGCCAGTAAGTATAACAATCTTGAAATATAGATTGCATTTGCGGTTGAGTAGGACATGGACAATGGAATAGGTTTCTGTTAAAAGGAATGAAACAAATTCGTGCATATACCAAGGATGTGCTAGATCCAAGTAAAAACGAAATAATTAGGGGTGAGGAGGTACAATTGAAGAATTTACTGACATGATGAGCATTAAAACAACGCAAAACAATGATGGTTCTGGTATTCCTTCAAGTTTTTTACTGTTACCAACCACACCGTAAAGCTGGTGTGATCATTTTCAATGGTTAAATACTCAAACAACCCATTCATAATTTTCAAACAACTATATATATATATATATATATAGATATATTTTCTTCCAACTTGTTTGCAGAAAAAGAACCTTAGGTTAGCTTGGCATAAATACTCCAAAACACCCATTAAAAAAAATGAGTCCATTACACAAGGAACTAGCTCTGATTTCAAGTATTAATAACTGAAAGGGAAAAAGCATCTTTTTGGTCCCAAACTTTACATCAACTTTCAATTCTATCCCCAATCTTTTTCTGTTGTCAATTTTATCCCCAATATTTTCCATTTTGGTCAATTTTATTCATTGACTAATTTCTTTGAATAAATTAACAAAAGACTCTATCCTATTTTTCAATTTGAGTTAGGATTTGAGTTTATTCTTTTATTAATTTTACATCACATGTCATTAACTACATAGAATCAGTTGTTAACATTTAGTTAAAGTAAGAGCAAAAGGTAAAATTGATCAAAATATGAAATATTGGAGACAAAATTGATAGAAAAAAAAATTGGAGACGAAATTGAAACTTGATGTAAGGTTTGGGGATCAACATGGTGCTTTTGCCTAACTGAAAGCCTCACCTGAAATTCCACCTTCTCTCGTCGCAACATTTCCTCCAGTTGAGCAACTTGGTGCCTAGATTCATGTGTTTTAAGACCACTACTATCTGGGATTGTGTTAGATCTTTTGTCTCCAATATGACTTAGAGCCTTGAGTACCTCAGAAAATAAAAGCTCTGCCCGGTCAACCACCTGTCACAACAACAAGTTAGGTCCTTGATAAAAAAACCTCATTTAAAAATCCAAGACTGAATATTGAACCTCATCTGTTTCTTTTTGTATCCACTCCTGAATTCCATGATCAAATTCAAGTTTGTGTGGGGGAAGGAAGACTGAGTGAACATCAATCGATGCATAACGAAAACAAGCAACCATATTCCCAAATCTGCAAAGTATAGTGAACAAATTAATCCCAAAAACATTAATGCATATATAAGCTACAAATTGGAGCTATATTCTATCTGAAACAAAAAAGAAAAATTTACCATTTTCCCTAATCTGCAAGAGAAATATGAATATAGAGAACTAATGATTCAGAAAAATATATACAATCTTGAACAAATTCTGGATTCATGAATGGGCAGAATGAAACAAGCAAATTTATCTCATTTTTCACAAAATCACACGACCTCCTTCATAAAGAGGTTATAAGAATGGCTTCTTCTACATCATTGAATCAGGGTAAAAATAACCAAAATGATTTATGTCAATTCAACTATTACTATCTCAAATTAAAGTCATCTAAATTCTAAAGAGATCAAGACTCCAAGTGTTAAAGTGTTTTGATACTCATGCATAACAAGCAACATCCATAAAATTTGTAGTACAAGTTAGATTATTCCAAATATGTTGTAAAGAAAATAATACCCATAAAAACGAAGACAATCCCTGTGTAAAGAATGTCCACAGCCTGCCACCCTGCTTGCTGCAGCATGGTTAGAGAAACTGAGCTCCAAAAATTTCCCAAATGATAACCCCCAAGCCGCATCAGACATTATTATTCTATGTGTGGCAGGAGGAAAACCATTCATTCTTGGACACTTTAGGCATCTGTGCCACATCCAGATCTTTCCATCCTTTTCACCAGGTAGGAGAATTTCTGGCAGTTTCTTAACTGAAATGGTGAGTGTTCCCTGTCGATGAGTATAACAATGCACATGTGCTTCTGATGGCATTTCACAAGAACTGCATTGATAATTCTGTATTGCAAGGAAACTAAGTGTTAAAACTAAAGCTATTGTTCTAAATATAAAGACGTGCATATATATTTCTAGAACAAGACATACCTGATCAAATAAATGGTCCCGCAAAAATCGACCCAAGGGTTTGTCAAAGCTTCCGTAGTATTTAATACGAAACAGATGGGACCGCTCACACACAGTTCCCTTCCATACACATCGGGAGGACAAAGACACCAATATGCTTTGATTGTCAGAAGGTGATGGAGGAAACTCTTCTTTAAGAGGTGTTGGCTCTCCATTCATGGTTCCTGTCTCTCTTGAATGGGTTTGGGCAACTTCTAAAGGTGACAGCTCTGAAGCACTTGGTAGATTTTTAAATGTTTCACTGTAACTGTTTTGAAGAGCGTCAGCCAAATTACCTTGATCCAATTTATATGAAGTTCCACAGTCATTTACAGGAGGATTATTATCCAGGACTGCCAAAGAGTTGTCCTTCACAACCGAAAAATTTGGCCCTGGAGGTTCACTAGAGTCCATTTCATTTCTTTCTTTATTATTATAAGGAAGAAGCTTCTTATACAAATCAGAAATTGCATATACTGAAGAAAAAGAAGAAGAATAATGGATGAGACTTGAGTCAGGTTGCATGGATTGATGAGGACGATCAGACAAATAGGTTTCTTTACTGGAAATAAATGAGGTAAGATCAGCGACTGAGCTACTTTTGGCTCTTTGTAGTCCACTGCCAGGTTCGGCTCCCTGAGACTTTTCAATGCCAGGAATTTGGAAATCAGTCACTGTTGAGATGGACCTCTCAATGCTTGATGATTTATCTGGAAGTGTCACAGTTATTGGAGCATTCAGAGGCAATTCTTGCAGCGAAGCTCCTTCATCAGCAAGAAAAGATGTCTCCAGAGCCAAATGGTAAGCTGCAAAAACTCCATACTTAACCACATGCTTTACCTTCTTCAGTTCACCCTTATTAGCACCTCTAAGTAAAATCTGCAAGAAACGGATGCGTTAAGTGCGCACTTCTTACAAGTCTCTAAAACACAAGATATGATTGAACGGCTTCAAAACTAACAAAGCATGCCAGTGAAATTTTCTTGCATATATATTTCAAGGAATAATGTACATAACGGCAATCATTGATTTGGGTGCATAGAGATCATCTGCAGTTCATCAGAAAGACTTCCACAAAAAAATGTATCTACAAATTAAATTAGAAAAAAAAACAGACATACAGTGAAACCCAGTGGTTTAGGGCATCCTTCAAAATACATCAATGTCTTCATCATTTTTTTCCCTCCATTGCCAGCACTATTTAGGTCTTCAACAAACTTTTCCACATGAAATGTATCGCATTGGCCCACCTTTTGTGATGATAGATGATCAATTGAAGGTGCTATTTGAGTTCCTGTGCAGCGTGCTATGCGCTCCAAAAGCGGCCTCTTGACATTGAGTACTAGTGATATACCTTTTGTAAGAAGATATTCCTGTGCATATCGAGAAACTGATTTCTCCACCAAAAGGACATCAGGGGCATGTCGACCTATCTTTGCCACTGCCATCTTCAGATGGTCCATTTCCTGGGTAAGGATGTAAGAACCCATTAGCATGAACTCATGGATATAAACATGATAGGCTGTCCATCAACAACCATGCAAGTGCCACTCTAAACGTATAAAATAGGAAATAATAACAACCTGATGTAACAGGGTATCAACACTAGACAAGAGATTGGTAACACGCTGATACTCAAGAGCTCCTCCAAGGATCAACAAGCGAGGTTTATCTACATTTGATCTCATTCGCCGATGAGCTACATTTTTCTTACAAACAACTCCTTTAATCACCACGCTGGAGAATATAAAATCCGAGAAGCAAGTCAATTAACAGTTATATAAGGGCAGAAAAACTTAAAGTTCTCTTTACCTCATAGCACAGCTTAATAGTAATGCAAATTTGAATAAAGTTCTAATTAGGTCTTGATGTGGATTTTAATGACAATAGGTTAAAAAAAAGGATCATCACTCCTTTAAAAGTTGTTATTACACTCTATATTCCAATTCCATCATATAAAGAAAGAACAAGACACATGTGATTGATCAAAAGAGAATTTTAGTGGCTTCTAGATTCCATAGGTCAGTCTCTGTTTCATCTCTTCATATATCATCTTCACATATAGACCATTCTCATGCCATGCTACATTCATATCTAGCCAAAGATTATAAAAAATATATACAAGAGTTATATGGTATGCTATTGATTTATTCATACTTTTCTTTTAAATCTTCATAAAATTCATATTTCTACACAAAGGTATGTTTGCCTTCAATGAATACTTTGTTTTATTCCATTACCTATGCATATATATATATATATATATATATATTCTTTTGGAACCATAAATAAGAAATCAAAAAGCTATGAATGTTTGTTCAGAATACTATTTAGCATATTTAAGCAGGGGCACCCTTTTTCACTCACACAAAATGTGACTGCCTGCCTATATTTATGGCTTATGCCCATGGAAAGTTGAACCATATGCTCTTGTTGATGGCTTCTGTGGTAGGGCTTCTGCTTCTTCTGGTTTTATGGCTGAGGTGCTTGCTCTCAGGAAAGCTGTTGATGTGGCTGAAGCTTTGAAGGCTGAGTTGGTTGTGTTTGAGTCTGACAGTATTGAGCTTGTGAATTGGGTCAATGGTAAGAGTTTTGGCCCGTGGGAGTGTGGTCTGATTGTGGATGAAATCTGCAGTATTTCTTCTGTACATAGGGATTGGTCTTTTCAGTTTGTGAAGAGAAATTGTAACTTGGTGGCTGATTTAGTTGCCAAAATGGGTCTTAGGAGGGTGTGTCCTATGGATTGGGTTGTTAATCCCCCATCCTCTTTGTGTCATGTTTTGTTTGCTGAGGCTTGCTGTGAGGATTATGGTATAGGCTAGTTTGTTTGGTTTTGCTGCTTTATTGGTGGCTGTACTCTTTTTGCTGTCAATAAAGACTTATTTTGGCCAAAAAAAAAACTGATGACAAATTTAAACCCATAACTAGATGACTTCCAGATTCATCTATTAGTCTAAAAAACATTAAACATCACTAGGTGGATTATTACATATGAAAGTTCATATAAAGAAAGCATTTACCTTTCACTGCGGTTACCACATGCTAAGCATTTGACTTTCACATATCCACCTGGGTCCATTCCTCCTCCTTGGCTCGTATCTGGTTTCAATAATGTAGCAGCCTCCCATGACAGAGAAGTGATGATCTCCAACCAACTGTTGTCATCATTTTCTTCAACAGGAAGGTTTTCAACATGTAACAGCTGAGCTACCAGAGCCCTAAAATGCCCATCAACCACATTCTTTGTGGCCATCTTTTGATCTCCACTTTCTGAACCACTTGGAGCCCGTAAATACCCCCACTCTCCAGTGTCATTCCCATCACAATCGTCGTTGTCATCGTCATCATCATCATCATCATACGAAGTAGCTTCTCGTTCATCTTCTTCGTCTTCTGGTTCAGGAGGGAGCCAGAGAAGTCCATTATTTTCAAAATCTATTGGTTCGGCATCAATGTCCTCTGAAACATATAAAGAGGAAGGTGCTTCATTTTCATCAAAGATATAAGGTTCAACACCATTTTCCATGACAGCTGACATTTCTTCCAAACCCTGCAAGTCAAAGCATTGGTGTTCTGAAAGGTCACACAGACCATCCCCATTGATGTTTTCTCCATCAGGATGAAACTGTGATCCACCAATGTTAATTCCATCAAATTCTCCCTGACCATAGTAACCAATGACTCCAAGATATTGCCTTGATTCAGGATAGTGCATTGATTCACGATACTGCCTTGTCTCAGAATCTGACTGATACACACTACACTCATCCCCGTCATTATCACTCCTGAAGCAAGATAAAAGCATATGTTCTGAGGCAAACTGTTAAAACAATTAACACTTATTCTCCTCTAATCTGCGAATTAATGCATCACTGAGTTGTATGGAAATTTCAGGATAAACAAGATAAAGGATCACATTGGATTACCTGATCAAATAAATTAATGCACCAATTAATACATGTAATGTTATAACACTCCTTTGATTAATTAGTCATACTTCAGACAGATATAACATTAAGATAAAGGAATAGGATCACATGGGAATTTCTCTACTTTTGTGACTTCCAGAGAAATAAAACAATACCTGTTCATTGAGTGTTCGTATTGCTTTGGCAACGGATCCTCAAGGTCTGCCACAAGATTGCCCCTTGTAAGTTCTGAAAAACCTTCCTCATCAATGTCTTTTCCCTTCACCGATGACAATTGATTTAAGCTCAGACAAGAAGCTTGTTGCATTTGCTGCCCAACCGAAAAAGGCAAGGGGCAATGAGTAATGTTACCACTAGTGGCAGTGACATTGGATTTAGTGCTGAGCAAGCTTGAAGTTGACAGTGTAGTACTTTGATCCATATTGGGTTCCTGAATCCTGTTCTCACAGGTTGCTACACCCTCCTCCCATTGCGTGTAACAGTAAAGGCATACCCGAATCCAGCCCCGCTGACCCGAAACCGGAACATTATTCCCTTGGCGACTAGATGAGGCAGGAACTGAGTTTTCTGTACACTTGGCACAGAAAACTTTGCCACAATGACGACAATGGTGTCTACGGTTGAATAAGGTGAATTGAGAATCACACTCGTAGCATACCATACAACTCTTGTCGGGCATCCAAAAATCCCTGGACACATTCTGAGATTTAGATCGCCAGGGAATCAATGACTTGATGATGCTTACAACTTCAGAGAAAGTCTTCTGTGGACCATCCATTTACAATAAGAATTGCTTCCCTGTCCATTGTGACATGACCATTTGCCACTCCTAATGGACGATGATCTGAATTGGAAAAACCACCCAAAATAAAAGAACTAGAACCCCAACAGGAATTTAATCACTCCTGGAGATCCTAAGTTGCAACCGTAATCACCAATCAGTCGAAAATTAAATAATCCCCAACCTTGTTGAGCAAGTTTGTGATTCTCCATCTCAATCTAGATGACAACTTCATCAACCAATAAGTAAATCTCCAGAAAACCAACTTTTTGTAGAAAATCCTACTTCTCTAAAAGTACAAATAATTCAACTCTCAAAAATCCATTTACATAACCTAACAAGGATTACAGCCATACCGAACCCACACAAAATCAAACAAAAAATAGGAAGTGGCCGAATTCAAAGAAAACAAAAGATCATACATAGATGAAGAAGATCTTTCTCTACCATCGTACGCTTCTCGAACAATCCCAACCGAAAGTGTCAAATTCATATTACTTTCTCCCCATTATCATCCAGAGGGTAAGGAGATAAACATGATGGAATCTACGGTTCAAAACAAAATACAATCCCAATTTGAAATTATATACAATATTATAACAACTGCATTATTGTCAAAATTAAGGCACAAGGGGTACAAACGAAGATTTGCATCGCGCGATTATCGGACCCCTCCCTCTACACAGAAATCCCGAACAGAGATACAATAATCCTTTATAATTATCACAGATCATGTATTAATTCTTGACCATTCATGAAAAATTCTGCTGCTCGCAACGACGTTGTTCAATCTTCAATGTTCGTCCTCAAAATTCTTTGTAAGATTCATGAATGAGAAACATGACATTCATTCACATGAACAATTCATCGTAAATTCGTAATCTTCTGGAAATTTTATTCCATTTTTGGCTAATTTGGGAATTAAAAAATATCATTGGACATGATTTTGGTTATGGAAATTTGAGAGATGACTCTCTTTCTTCTTCCATCGTTTTCTCTTTGGTCGTTGGTTTCCCTTTCGCCATTTTTGTGACCCCATAGAGGAACATGCTGACGTGGATGCGTGACAAAATAAAATGAGGAAACCTACTACTTAGATCCCTCCTTTTTCACAGTTTCAACTATTTAGTCCCTCAAAATATAGAAATGTCAACTCGTTAGTCTCTGTAACCTATTTCCGTTACCAACACTGATAACTTGACCTTTTTTTTTAAACATCAAACCAAGATATATTATAGAAAAGACAAACGACACACTTATAGAAATTCAGAGAATTCAGAACTGATAAAACATGAAGAATAACAAGTAAAATTTGTTGAACTATAAAACAAACTAAGTGCACAACTGATCCTATATGGAAGATATCTTTTTTTGATGAAAATCATCACCAATCTTGGTGTTGTCAACAAAACAATTACAATTATACTTCTTGTGTATCAGAAAAGAACTCAACTTCATGGACGTAGAAGCTACTAACTTCGCCATAAAATTCAGGCCAAAAAAAACTTCTCCATAAAATTGAAAGAAGATGAAAACGTCCTAGCATATATAAATGCTCAGATTCTAGTCAATTCAGTGTTAGAACAAATCTTTCACAAAGAAAGAGCAGAACCAGATATAGATCTGGACAAAACCACCACTAAACTAGGGGGACTGAATATTTGAATTTTTGAAACAACAAGAACAAAAAGGAAAAATCAGGGAGGAGTTGCTCTGCGTCTCGCCCCTACAATCTGGATTTGAGGAAAAAAACACAGCAGTTATGAAGAGAAGACAGAGAAATTTGGTAGAGAGAGAGAGATCGTGGGACAATTTTCTAATACTTGGTCGTTAAGTGCACATGTAACACGTTAAATGTCACATATTTAACTATTTGAGACCATCTAGGGTTTGAGATTTGGGAATAATTCAATAATTTGTGCCTTATGGAAGCTTCGCGTGTAACATAAATATTTGGATCTGACTCAATTTTGGGCTGGTTTAATTGTGTTTGTTGATCCGGTTCGATTGATTTAGGTAATTAGGATGCCAAAGTGACATTTAACGGTGTCAAGTAAGCATTTAACGTCTGATAGTTGATGATTGTGATAAATAAGGGACTAAATAGTTGACAATTATGATAAATGAGGGACTGAATAGTCTATTTCAATAAATAAGGGACCAAATCGTTGACTCAATAAAAAAGAAAGACCAAATAGTAGGTTTCCTCAAATAAAATTCCTTTTTTTTTTCTTAAATATACAAATAAATATTTTTCACTTTTTTATCCCATAAATATGGAACCATTTTTATTACAAAATTTTAACAATCACATCAAATCAAATAATGGTCAAAAGAAAAACAAACAATCACATCAAATTAAGTTCCTACCCAAAAAAAAAAAAACACATCAAATCAAATAGTTTATAATTTACAGTGGGCTAAAGTGTACATTTGGTTCATAACTTTGACAAAGGTCTCAATTTGGTCCTGTAATTTTTTTTGTTGCAATTTTGGTTCCATAACTTTTAAAAACCGTCTCACTATTGGTCCCAAGTTGAGATATTTTTAAAAGTTATGGGACCAAAATTGCAACAAAAAAAAATTATGGGACCAAATTGAGACCTTTGTCAAAGTTATGGGACCAAAATTGCAACAAAAAAAGTTCTAGGACCAAATTAAGACCTTTATCAAAGTTATGGGACCAAAAATACATTTTAGCCTTTACAGTTTTAAAAACAGTATAAGAGTTTTGTTCAAAAAGAAAAAAGAAACGGTATAAGATTGTCAATCTGTTGTTTATATGGTAATAAAAATAGCTGAAGCAATAGTTCACTAAAGAAAAATAAGTTTGAGATTCTTATTAAAAGTATACTTTTATAAAATATTATTACATGATATTTGATATAATACACAAAAATTGAGAATTTTTTTCTTTATCCAAAAATTGAGAATTCAAGTGTCTATACAATTGAATTCTTCAAAACAATCCTAAATTTTAGCATAAAATTAGTACTATTAAAATAGGTTTAAACTCAGAATTAAAAAGTTTTATGAAATACATTCATATTATCTTTCATTTTTTTCACTACATGAAGCAAAAGTTTTATATATTTGTCTAAATGAGAGAAAAGTTGTGTAATGAAATTTCTTTAAGGAATAAAATCATTTGAAGATGATATTAAAATCATTTTGTAAAATATATCGGACTTTGAAATTTATTTTTGTTAAAATCATAAGCAAACTAATTAGTGATCAATCAAAACAGTATTATACCAATGTTGCAAATAAGATAATATGCAACACTTTTATCTGTGTTGCAAATATATGTTGCCGAAATTTCACAATTTTTTTAAACTGCTTGCAACACTCAAAAACTGTTGCAAGTTTTATCAAGTGCACCACTATTTTCTTTGTGACCCAAAGATACGAGACTAATTCTGCACCTGACCCAAAGATATGAGATCAAAAGTGTAACACAGGACCAAATCATCAACCTAAACAAAAAATATGAGACCACATTGAGACATCAATAAAAGTTATGAGACCAAGTTAATCTCTGAGTTGGTGGATCATCTAAAGGATTTGAGCACAACATTTTCTTGCTAATTTATATTTAACATGTTTTTTAATTATATCAAACAGGAATTTTTAAGTATCTTATTTTTCACAAGAATCCATCAATTAGTTATTCTTCCCGTGTTCCCTCTTGATGATAAGTATTTTGAAATTATAGAGATAGAAATAGAAAAATTATTAAAAAAAATTAATTTGAATTGATGAAATTTTGTTAAATGATAATTGTTTTAACACTAAACATAAAAACCATCTAGATGAATCTAACGATCCTGATGCAACACTGCAGACACACTTCAGAGAAAAAAGACACCAATCTCACTTTAGTGGATTTAGCCTGTCAAAAACCAATCATCACCTCTTTAACATGACATACATTTTTCTATGAATTTCAAACAAACATCAACATGCAACTACCCCATAACAAGAGAAAACAATATTCAAACACCAGACAAATTAAGAATGAACAATTATTCTGAAATTGCATTTCTATTCCCATTGGAGTTGGAGAGAACACCAAAATTATGTTAGTTTCATTTAATAGTTTCGCCCTCTTTTGCCCTTAATGTTGCATTTCATGGTATTCATTTAAATTAAGGGTAAATTATACAAAAGGGTTCTGTGGTTTGACTCATATTTAGATAGGGTCCCTGTGGTTTAAAAAGTGTCAAATAGGGTCTATGTGGTTTGCTCCGTTAACAGAAAGGGTCATGAGGTATATTTCCGTCCAAAATTTGACGGAAATTTTGGCTAAAATTCTATTTTAAGACCCTAACTATTAATTTTTATGCATTTGACTCCTTATTTGTATGAGAGAAGGACTTTGACACAAAAAAAAAAGAAAAGTTTCATAGTAATAGTTAGGATCTTAAAATAGTATTTTAGCTAAGATTTCCGTCAAATTTCATACAAATAAGGAGTCAAACGCATAAAAATTAATAGTTAGAGTCTTAAAATAGTATATTAGCTAAGATTTCCGTCAAATTTTGGACGAAAATATACCTCAGGACCCTTTTTGTTAACAGAGTAAACCACAGAGACCCTATCTAAAAATAGGTTAAACCACAATGCCCTTTTATGTAATTTACCCTTAATTAATCTTTTTTTTTAATGATTTTTGTCGATTTGATCTTACTACTTCAGCTTTGTTCAAGGGTAATTGGCAAGGATGGCTTGGGTATTTGTCAAAAGAAGATATATGTTGTGTACTTGTGTCATTGTTGTTTCTTTATAAGGAAATTTCTTTTGAAGTGAGCAATATCAACCTAAAATTATGGCTTCTTACCCTACTTGTCTTTGGTACTATGCTTATGGCTGGGAAACACTTAGAGGACGTTTGATACACAGATTATTTTTCCATTCTTGGGAATCACAATCCCATGATTGTGATTCCCAGGAATAAGATTCCCAGGATTATAAGAATGTCTGTTTAGATGAGTTAAAATAATCCTAGGATTATTTTGCAATATTTCCAGGAATGTTATAATCTTGTGTTTGGTTGAACTTTGATATTCCTGGGAATGTTTAATACTTTTACAAATATGCCATTGACTTTTTATTCTCAACTAATAGTTTATCAAATGTAGAAATTCTTCAAAACAATTTATGAGAAAAATACTATATCATAAAAAAATAATTATATCATAATTAAAATTTTTAAATAACATTAATAGATTCATGAGAAAAATACTATTTTATAACACAATGTCCATAATTCTCAACATAATAAAATTGTCTAAAAAAGTCTCACTTAAAACATAACTGAAATAATTCTCAAAATAACACGAAAGTAAAATTTCATACTACTTATGAGTAACTAAGAATATGACGCACAAGATCTTTTTTCAAACCTGGATCCAAAGTGAAGAAAAAAATAGAGGAAATTAATTAGGGTAATAAAGTCATTTTGGATGGGAAAAAATAATCCCATGTGATGGGATTAGACTAATCTCACCCCTAGGCTGAGATTAAAAAATAGCTATTTTAGGAAATTATGCTATTCCTGGAAATACAATATTCCAGGGACTAATTTTTCAATCTGCGTACCAAACGTGGGATTACTCTAGTCCGGAGATCATAATCTCGGGACTATTTTTCCAATTCGTGTACCAAACGCCTCCTTAAAGTGAGTGAGTTATATATACATCAAATCATGAATTAATATATAACTATTTTATTTTAAATTTGATGTTATTATTGAGTGTTCTGTATTTGTGTAGTTGTGGAGAAAATGGGTGCACTTCCTAATTCATAGTATTCAACAAGCAATTTGTAGGATTGAGGGGAATTAAGGTGTGGTTGTGGTCATCAGTACTGTTGATTCCGAAAAGCTAGAAATTGATAAAGGAAGTGATGATTCCAAGTGTGTTCAAATCACAACATCTCAGGGATTCCTCTTCCTAGTCATCCAATATTCCAATGTTATATATATAATTAATTTTATTCATTTATTTATAATTAATTAATTATATTGAAACTAATTTCATTATTATTGGATGTTAGAATCGATAAACTGATAAATCAAATAGTATTATACAAATATTGTATTTTAAGATTACAATGGTTCAAAATGTTAATGAAAGTTTGTTGGGATAAGTTTTGTTTAAGTGTATATTAATTTAATTAAGCGTTGAAACATAAAATATTCATTTAATGTTGAGATAAAATTTGTTTAATTAATTATTATATTGTTTTAATTCACTTTTTGTGTTTTGATAATTGTAAAAAATTCTTAGTTATAAATAATTAAAATATTGATTAATCTCGGAATATTGCTCTAAGTATTATAGTTTAGTTGAGAGATCATGATTTAGTAAAATCAGAATTTTATTAAGTATGAAATCAGTGATTATGTGTTAATCCATCTAAAGAAGGAAATAAATCTCAGAGTTATTCCTATTCCTTAATTATCGCTATGATTAAACGAACTGCTTAGGAAAGTTTCTAATTTTGCGCTGAACATTATATTCTAATTAAAACAAGTGGTGAACTTGCTCCATATCATTAACTATGTGTTATGTACATTGAGAAAACCATAAGCTGACCGTTGAAGCTTTTATTATTTGCTAAATCTATATTTAGAAAGAATTATGCTAATTGCTCTTAATCCGCAGGTCAAGGAACTCTTACAAGGAAAGTTTTTTATTTTGACCCTGCTGATCAATGCTCAACGACTATATTTCATAAAGGCTAGATGAGCAACCTGGGAATGCCGTTAAGACTTTGAAGAAGGCTAAGACAAATCGAATTTCTTGAAGATACTACTGTTCCTAGCCGTTGGAGTATTCAAGTCTGTAGAAACATTCCTTAAGAAGCTGCTGAGCTGCTCTACTATAAAAGCTGAAGAATTCAAAAGTTCAGAAGGCTAATTTCGCTGAAAAGAATATCTTTGTGAAGCTGCTAAGTGTTATCTCTTTGTGAGAACCCTTTATGGGATTGAGTCTTTGTGACATTCACCTTTGTGTGTGAACCTATCTCTTTGTGAGAGAACTCCTTCTACATACTTCTTGAAACTGTCTGATCGTTCGTATACCTGCTAGTGGTAATAGGTTGCCTACCCTCGGTTGTTGTGAAACCTAAAGTGGTTATCCGTGAGTGGTTGCACTGTAAGAGGAGTTGTTGTGAGGAACCTTATTGTTACCCGTGAGGACTTGTGGTTTGGGAAACTGTAAAAGTGTGAAACCTAGTGGTGATCTGTGAGTGGTTGAGTGCCAATTGTAATTTGGTTAGTTTGCCCATCAATAATATAAAATCCCTTACTTTTTGTTTGGGAACTGGAAGTAGGCTTAAGAGAAAATCTTTTGTTGAGGACTAGTATCTTATTCTGAACCAATATAAATCTTTTGTGTCATTATTCCTTATCCTTACTCCTTTATTTTCCGCATTTATCTTTTGAGTTAAGGATTATTTTTCTTTCATTAGCAATATGTTTGAATATCTGATCTGCTTAAGTAGTTGTTTATTTGAGTATCTCTGTGCTCTTAAGTTTATCTGTTATTGCTAAAGATCTTTGTTCTGAAAGAAACTGTTTGAAGGAATTGTTCTGAAGAATTTATATTAGAGGGATTGTTTTGAGAACATGTTTTCAGGAACTTTGTTAAAACTCGTTTTTAACTTAGAAAAAGTTTTTAAATACCAATTCACCCCCTCTTGGTATATTTTCCTTGTTCATCCTAATTAACAAAGTTTATTTTGAAACAATTTTGATTTTTTATAAACAATTTAAAAAATTGTTTATAATGAAGGAAACAGTGTTTCCTTTGTTAGATTGAGACAGTTTAAAAACGACTAAAGTTTACCATGGAATACTTTAAAATTGTTGCACAAAGCCACAAACCATATAAAGAATTACCTATAGTGATTTTTTTAAAAAGGTGTTGCATTTTCTTAACAATTTGGTCAATGTGTACTTTTCGTCTTATAATTTTTTCTTAGGTCTCACTTTGGTTGTAGAATTGGTCCCATATTTTTGTAAAAAGTTATGTCGTCAGTCCTACCTAACCCAAAGATATGGGACTAATTCTGCACCTGACCCAAAGATATGAGAGCAATTCTGCAACATGACCAAAAGATATGAGATCAAAAGTGCAACACATACAGGACAAAATCTGCTACTTGAGCAAACGATATGGAACCAAAAGTACAACAACAAAAAGTTGTTAGACCAAATTGAGACCTAAGCAAAAGTTATGGATCAAAAGTGTATTTTGGCCTAATAATTTTAAAATTTTTGCAACACTTGAGAGCTTCAATTTCAATTAAGTTGAAATTTCATTGGTTAGGTTCAAAAGTAAAAAAGATAAATCCATGTACTTTTGGTCTCACATCTTTTGATCAAATTGCAGAATCGATTTTTTATCTTTGAAAAAAGTTTTATTGTCAGTCCCATTTGACCTAAAGATTTGAGACTAATTCTACACCTGACCTACAGATATAGGATCAAAAGTGTAATACAGGACCAAATCTGCAACTTGAACAAAAGATATGAGGCTAAATTAAGACCTCATTAAAAGTTATGAGACCAAGTTAATTTCTGAGTTGCTGGATCATGAAAAGGATTTGAGCACAACAATTTCTTGCTAATATATATTCAACTTCAACTATAGATAGAGCAACTGATGTTCGTTTCTTCTTATAATTATCAAAAATTTAACATGTTTTCTTTTTTAATTTTATCAAACAGGAATTTTAAAGTATCCTGTTTTTCACAATAATCCATCAATTAGTTATTCTTCCACTTTCCCTCTTGATGATAGATATTTTGAAATTATAGAGATAGAAATGAAAAAATTATTAAAAAAATAAATTGAATTGATGAAAATTTTGTTAAATGATAGTTGTTTAACAAATAATGATATTTAAAATGGAGTTCATACATGGGGTTTCTTTCAAAAAACTTTTTTACTACTCAAAGTACATGTAGTTATAACTATAATTGTTTAAATAAATTTATACAAATAACTTTTTAATTATAAATACTATAAAAATTAAAATATTTATCTATTATAATTATTAGGCCAAAGTGCAAATTTGGTCCTGTAACTTTGCTCCAGTTCCCAAATCAGTCCTATAACTTTTTTTGACTCGTATTTGGACCTGTATCTTTGCTCCAGGTCCCAAATCGCAAAAAATTTAAAACCCACCGGAAAACGTATGGAAATCGCCGAGAAACTCAAAAACTCATTCAAAAACCCCAATTCTCACTAAAATCTTTCTCAAATAATCGCCCTCAAATGCTTTAAGAAAGAATTTTCAAAAATCCACACTTTTGAGGAGGGAGGTGATAGAAGATTCCCTTACATTTGGTGATTCCTAGAGAGAAGTTCTAAAATCCCTTACATTTCTTCCATCACCTCCCTCCTCAAAAGTTTGGATTTTCGAAAATTCTTTTTTAATGCATTTGAGGGTGATTGTTTGAGTGAGATTTCAGTGAAAATTGAGGTTTTTGGATGACTTCTTGAGTTTCTCGGCGATTTCTATACATTTTCCGGCGAGTTTGGGGCATTTTCCGGTGGGTTTTAAATTTTTTGCGTTTTCAGTTTTGGGCCCTCTGTCATTTGCTTTAATTTGTGTTGTTTTTATATTTCTATTCCATTTCATGAAGAATTCATGATTAGGGACCAAGATATAAGGTTTGACAATCTTCTAGGATGCTCTTTCACTATCATTTTTATAGTCAGGGACTAAAGTGAAAGAGATTTGAAGTTTTCAGGACTAAATTGTAATTTAAAATAGATGGAGGACTAATGGCAGGAGGTTTTCAAAATATATGAGACCAAAACTGAGACAAAAAAGATATAGGACTGATTTGGGACCTAGAGGAAAAATACAAGACCAAATTCGAGACAAAAAAAGTTATAAGATTGATTTGGGAACTGCAGCAAAGTTACAGGATTAAATTCGCACTTTGGCCTAATTATTATATCTTTATTTAAACAATTTTATACCTAAGTACTATTTACAAATAAATTAAAATTAAATGAAAAGCACTCTAACTATTAAGAAATATAAAATTAGTCTAAAAACTATAAAGAATATACATATAAAATTGTTCCTATAGATTTAATTTTACATGTCACAAATTTTGTTATAAAAACTATTTTGTAGGTTCGATAAAAGAAAAAAATTATACGTATTTCCTGGCATTTAACATACGTTGTATCCATAAGAAATAATAACTATTCTTCCAATTTATATATGTAAAAACAAATTAAAAGGCTTGTACATTACAAAAGTAGATATTTATTGATGTCAACTGAGATAATTAAATTTAAAAATAGTTAAATCAATTTTTTGCAAAACTAGTCTACTGGTGGTCAAGTTTTCTCAAATTTAAGAAAATAAATAGATTATTTGATAAAAATAATTTTATTTTTAAAAGTTTTCAAACTTTTTAAAATATTTATGATGTTATCCTGACGTTTTTGAAAAATTTAGCATGACGCTGTCCTAGCATTTTCGAACTTGAATCGTCATCATCTCAGATGTGAGATCATTTGTCCTTTCTGCGAGATGTCAGGATGACTATGTGTCTCATACGTTCCTCAGCTGTTGTTTTGCTAGAGTGATCTAGTTTGGGTTACCTATCTCCATCAGGTCAACTTCAGGTGGTCAGGTGTTCCAGAGGTGGTTCTACAGTTGGATTAAGAGGTGGAAGAGAAACTCATCCCATTACTATGAGGCTTGGTTAACCATTCGTATGACGCTAAATGTTATTTGGAAGCTTCATAATGAGAGGGTTTGGAAGTGTGCCAGAGTGTCGCCAATTGCAGCTATCAGGATCATTAACTCTTCTGTCTCTTACTATTTTACTATGTTTAGTTGTAATCCTTCTAATTCTAAATCTTTTATGATGAGGTTGGAGACCCAATGGCTAGTTGCTTCATCAAGTACGAACAGAAACAAAGTTATTCGTGAGCCCACGTTAGTGGGTAATTGGTGTAACTTGCCCCCGTGTCTTTAACTTCTCTTTTTAGCGTTTTCTTATATTGTCATCATTTTTCATATTATCAAAAAAAATTATATATTATATTATATATGTAAAAGTTGTAACAAATTACACTATTCATAAGTCGCTTTTATTATTATCCATGCAGTAAATGATACATATCTTCTGGTCGGTCGGGTGGTTGAGTCATGGGATTTTTGTTTCTTCTTTTTGGATTATTAGTAATTGTCACGACCCCCTAACGGAATCCGTGACCACCACGGACCACAAGGAGAAACCCTATGGACCATAAGCCTGATACATGCCTCCGTGTCATAAATTTACAAATTTTACTTCTACATTAATTTATAATTCATTACTCGTAATTACAACCTTTCGCAAAATAAACTTAACATTTCCCTATCTGTAGTTCTAATGGAGCAACACCAAAGTCAGGTACCTAAGACAATGAGTCAAGTAATCACATCAAAATATTCACACGAACAAATATGCAAAATTCCAAGAAGTGTCGTTCGATCTAGACGACCCTAGAAGATAATCCTTGCAACCTAAAACTAAAAATGGTTAACAGCGGGGTGAGTCAAGAGACTCAGTGAGTAATCCAACCTATTCTAGTCGTGAAGGGCAAGATATCTCCACTAGTTTGGAAATAATAGTGGATGCATATAAAACGTTCATATTTCAAGTACATATAAACGAATCAAACATCACTCGTAAGCTTCCCTTTGATAGTCAGATATCACAGTATATCCCAATCACATAATACCAATCATAACTCAAATGCATATAAATGAATCAAATATCTTTATCATCTCTTCTCATAATCAAGGACATCATATAGTCAAATCTCACAATACAAATCATAATCCAAATGATCATATAAATCACGTTAGGGGTGTACACGGGCCGGGTTTCTGGTCGGCCCGAGACCTAGGCCGGGCCAATTTTTCTTTTTTTTTTTTTACAAATTTTTTTAATTCATTCTATATATATTTTAACTTGTATAAATTGGTAAAACAATTAATTTTGGATCAATTTAATGATGTTTTTATTAATAAAGATATTTAATTTGACTTAAATTGTTAAAAAAATGTTGATTTAATTAAGATTAAATATATATTTTATGTATATTTTTAATATACAATTGATAAAAATAATAATAACATGTATTTCTTAGAATTATTCAATGTTGTTATATCGCTCTCGTTTGTTGATGACTCAAATTGAGTAAAGAAAAAACTCATCAAATTTAACACGCAACTCTAATTTCATTGCGTTTGCGTTTTCATTTAAAACGAGAAAGATATGACCATATTCAATAGTTATGGATCAAATATGAAACTTTTAAAAAGTATTAAAGACTAAAATAGAACAAAAAAAAATATTAAGAACCAATAAACATAAGTGACCAATATAAAATTTTGGCCAAAAAAATATGTCGCCCCCCTCCCCCCAACCGAAAATCCTGGCTCCGCCCCTGGCTGCATATATGGCACATGACACATCCCGTAAAGCTGTAAGTGACCTAGGATCCTACCATTAAAGAAAGAACCAACGTCTCATTCAGCCAACCAAAAATATTCCTCAGTTAATAGCAAATCTCATTCCATAATCAAAGTACAAATAAAAAATTTATCTCAGACATATCAAATCTTAAATGAATTCTTTGAAATATATTTGTATTCGTCAAATCTTTAACCTTGCCAAAAGTATGCACAAACATGTCACATAAGCATGATAAAACAGGTTATAGAATAAAGAGGATACTCACTTGAAAGTCATGCACAATGACCTAAAATCTACTAATCAACTTACTACTTCCAAGATTGAGATAAATGTAGAACACCTAAGTTGATAGCAACATACATTCATTGTATTAGAATGCTGGTAACACAAAAGCTTACGAAGTGACATTTTACTTAGGGGTGAGCAAACCAACCCGCCAACCCGCGAGCCCGCAGAAACCAACCCAACCCGCAGCTATGGGTTGGGTTGGTTCGGGTTCGCGGGTTGGTTTGGGTTCAAAATTCCCAACCCGCAGCAACATATAATTTTTTTTTTATTTTTTAATTTATTTTTTTATAAATATTTATATATTTTTATATAAATTNTCATTCTCAAATTTCTACCTATCCTTCATATCAATAACTTAGGTGCTTCATCAAGTATAAGACATCAATTTAATCTTAGGAGAACTTGGGTTAATATTTGGGAGCTTTGAACAATACTTTATTAATAATCAAGTTTTCAAAAAGATTTGTTATTAACAACTCAACTACATCAAAATTGAAAATCCACACCCTCCAACATCAACCATGGTGTAAAAATTCAACCATTACATTTCAAATACAAGATCATAGTTTCAAGATCACCCATAATTTCAAAGAAACCCATTTAGTTGAAGAAAACTATCAAACTCATACATAGGGACCAATTTGTAACTTTAAAGTTCTACCTCAAAACGTAAAATTTCAAAATACACTCTCTAAATTCAAATTGATGATATAGAAATCAATATTATCTTCCACTAAGCTCACCCAAACTAGCAATTTTAAGAAAACTTAAAGATTTCATCAAAATCCCCAATTAAAGTTTACCATAAACCCTATCGGGTCCCAAAATTCGTGTATGGAGTCAAGCATCAAACCAAGCATTTTGAATGTTTAGAGTATCACAAATTATCAGAAAAACACAAGAGAATCAAGGGAAACACCAACAAATTCCATAGATTTTGAAGAGGGAAGCAAAAATGAAAGAATGGAGGAGGAATGTACCAAATGACGGAAACGAAGGAGGAGCACGGCGGCCCGAGGTGGCTGGATGCCGGCGGTGGTCGACCGGCGGTCGACAGTCTTGGAGGTGGTGGTGGTATTTATTTTTGAGTAAATACTTAGTCTAATATCTAATATAATACCTTGGGGTATTACAGTAATTTTGAATGTCTTTTGAAATCTCGCGTTACTGTAGGGGTGTTCACGGGCTGGGTTGGGTTGGGTTTAGTGCGGGTTGGTTCGGGCTCACTAATTTATTTAGCGAGTTGGATTGGGTTGGACTAAAGAAAATAATTGAGTCAACCCAAACCAAACAGTGGTGGGTTGGTTTGGGTTGGGTTGGCGAGTTGGCCCATACTAGTTTTTTTATTTTTTATATATTTATTTTATAAAAAAATTGGTCCCTCTAAATTTTTTTTTAATTTGGTCCTTCACAATTTGTTTTTTATGAACTAAATTGAGAATAAAAAATTATTAATTGACCAAATTATAAAAATAATATTATTTGATATTAAAATATAATTTTAATTAAATAAAAAATTAATTTTTTTATTTAATATTTTTGTGGTCCGGCGGGTTGGGTTGAGTTGAGCGGGCTCAAAATCTTGAAACTCGCAACCCAACCCAAACCACAGCGGGCTCAACTTTTTGAACTCAAACCAACCCGGCAGCCCAACCCAAACTAGTGGGTTGAGTTGGTTTTAGCGGATTGGCCCAACCCAATGAATACCCCTACGCTAGCATGCAAAAGATTAAAATCTTAAATGTTTTTGGGTTTCTATAATATTTTCTTTTTCCTTTTTAAGGATTATTGTTAACTTTCTTTCTGTTTTTGTCAGATCTAAAAAATATCCATTGACATTACTGTGATGTATGTTGCGGATATATATCCTTGTTTTTTCCAATTCAATGGGCTCCTTCTTTTTCTTGTTGTTTAATGAATTAGGGATTATTAAATTAGAAAAAATGGATCTTTTTTTTTCATTTTATTATTATTTTTTAAAACCCTTTAAAATTATTTATTGTAATTTTGATTTTACAAATTTCTCAAAAGTTTTATTTTTTTGTCTCAACAACCGAATATGATCATATTCATTTCAAATTTGAATGCTATGAGTTCCAAGCTAAGAAGCATGGACACTTCATTTTGAGGGCGTGTCGCCGTGTCGGACACTTGTCAGTGTCGGACACCCGTACGACACCGACACGACACATATTCATAAATTTTAAAATATAAATCAATTTTTTGTGACTTTAACATGACATATAAGAGAAAATAATAATAATACATATGACATATATTATGAATAAAATTTGTAATTTTTAAATTTTTCATTAAAAATTATGAATATTTAATTATTTATATATATAAATATATGGCGTATCGTGTCGCGTAATTTTGAGAGTTTAGCGTATCGCTGTGTCTGTGTCTGTGTCGTGTCCCGTGCCCGTGTCAGTGTCCATGCTTCCTAGGTTCCAAGCTATATAATGTTTTTGACATTGTATAAAAAAATGATGTTTTTGACAAGGATTTTTATCCTATCAAGGTCGTCAATATACAAGGTCAAATTGTGCTCTGAAAATGAACCGCTCATTTTAAAATCAAACAAATAAAGTTGATCTCAGGCCAAATTAAAAAAAAAATGAAATTAATCATATATTTTTCGTTTCAAATCTAACTATACGATGAGTTTAGAACTATATGTTATTTTTGATAAATTTTTTTTTCTAACTAGTTGAAATATGCAACAAAATTAAATAAAAAACATTCATACAAATTGCCGATCCTTATCTTTCACTTTTATAATATAACAACTAACAAAATTAATTATTATATCAAGCAAGACTTATATTTCATTTCTCTACTTCATTATTAATTTATTGATATTTCAAAATCTCGCGATAGCATGTAAAAGGTTAAAAATCTTGAATGTTTTTGAAATTCCCTAATGTTTTCTTTTTAATTTTTAAGGATTATTGTCAACTTTCTTCCTATTTCTGTCATATAAAAATATCCATCATTAACATTATTGTTGTCACTTAATGGTTATTTATAGTTGAAATATGATTTTTATTATTTGAGATGTGGTATATATAATGTTATGATTATTAATTTAAGGAAGAGAAATATCAATTTATATTATTTTTTTAATAAAAAATGCCAGCTTCCAAAAAATTTCTATAAAAATCAATGCAATTTAGTTATGCAGATGTGGGGATATCTGAAAAATTAATTTAGCTTTTCTTTTTCTTCATTTGATGTATGTTGCAGATATATATCCAATAAATTAAATGTGCCAAAATGAGAAAGAAAATGTCAGCCTCAATATATATATATATATGTCATGAAAAGTGAAAACTATTTTATTATCAACAAACATAATAACATAATTACACATCATGGCTAACTCTTCTTTTAAATTATCAATCTTAGTAGTTTTTCTTGTCCTCACATCAAGTAAGACCCCTACCTTCCCTCTATTCTCTCTCTATTATTTTATGTTTTTCTTGTAATTAATTAATTAATTATTGATATATATGTTGAATGATGATGAATGATTGTAGATATGTGGGAGATCAAAAGCGAAGATTATTGCGATGGATCACCTTGCTTATTTCCATGTGTTTGTGTTCCAGATCCAGATCCAAAAGGCAAATTAGCATGCATTTGTGAAGGTGGCAAACAGTCATACGACCATGTTGTCCCATTAAAACCATCAACACAGGAAAAGGAAGCATCTCCACCTTATCCGTTTTAGCAACGTGCATACGTATGTGTGACACAAATAAGTCTTTACATGATAATGTAATAAGTTTCACACAAATAAGTCTTTATACGACAATATAATCGATCACAAACATTATATTCATTAAACAATTTGGAAACTAATATTTTATCAAGTTAATTTGTTATTTGCTTTTTCGTACATTTTAATCGACGAGTTGGTCTTTGCGTTAAATTTAGAGACCAAAAAGTGCAAATTCATAGACTAAATAATATAAATTTAAAACAAATTCAGAGACTAAATAGCAACGTTGTCAAGATCGAGATTTTACTTTAGATCGAAAGAGGTATAAAATAGATCGAATTGTAATATCGGATCATAAATCGTAAGATCCTACAAACCTTAGAATATATATATATATACACACATATAAAGTAACATAATATATATTTTAAATATCTACATATAAAGTTTATTCATACAAATAAATAATTAATATTTATACATAATATGTTTACCACTTTATTAATTTGAATTCATCAAAACGTATTCATTTTATTTTTTCATTAAATATACATATTGGTAACGTAATTAATAATATAAGCATAAAATTATTTAAGAGGTTGTCATATTTCAATAAAATCGTAGGATCGATAAGAAGATCGTAAGATCGATGAGATGTTAAATCGTAAGATATAATATATAAAATCGTAGGATCAATGAGATCCTAGTAAATTTAGATCTTACTTAATATTGGAATCGATTTGTCTAGATAAAATCGTAATATCTTAATATTTAAATCGAGATCTTACAACATTACCAAATAGTATAAATTTAAAACAAATTTAGGGACCAAATAGTATAAATTTAAAACAAATGCTGGGATGAAAAAGTATTAATTTAGTACAAATTCAGGGATCAAAAGGTATAAATTAGTCCTTTTATGGACTAAATAGTATATCATTTTAATCTTTCATGTATTAAAAAGTATACCATTTTGATCTTTCAGAGACTAATTATACATTTCAATCTTCCAGGGACTGAGTTGTCAGCTCATTAATTTTTTACGGACCAAATTGTTAGTTTATTCAATAATAAATAAAAGAATATTTCACCATTAATTTTAACATTGAGGATCCCAACAAATAAATTGTAACATTTTATGACTCTTTCAAAAAAAATGTTACCTAAAATTAGTATAATGTGGATTTAACTGTACTGGTCTTGTTTAGGATCGCATCTCATTCATCATTCAAGCACTAGGAAGTATGGACACTTCATTTTGAAGGCGTGTCGCCGTGTTAGACACGTGTCAGTGTCCGACACTCGTATGACACCGACACGACACATATCTATAAATTTTAGAATATAAATCAATTTTTTGTAACTTTAACATGATAGGCAAGAGAAAATAATAATAGATATGACATATATTATGAATAAAAATTGTAATTTTTAATTTTTTCATTAAAAATTATGAATATTTAATTATTTATATATATAAATATATGCCGTGTCGTGTCGCGTAATTTTGAGAGTTTGACGTGTCGCTGTGTCCGTGTCCGTGTCGTGTCCCGTGTCCGTGTCAGTGTCCATGCTTCATAGTTTNTTTGTAGGCATTTTAGTCCTCAAACTATGGACTCAGTTTCCTTGGCTCCTAAAATTATTTTTGGTTTAGTTTTTTTCCTCAAACTATATGATTAGTTTCATATTGGTCCTCAAACTATTTCTGGTTCTATTTTTGTATCCAAAATATCTGATTTCAACCTTCCTATATTTTTGTGAGTAAAATATACAATTCAATCCCTAATTTTTATGGTACAATCTTACTACGTTTTTTGTAAAAAATTCAAAGAATCAAAATAATTTATTACCTTCCCTTTTGTTGGCATTGTTGGCATTTTGGTCCTCAAACTATGGGATCAGTTTTGTTTGGGTTCTAAAACTATTTATGGTTTTGTTTTTTTTTTCTCAAACTACGAGATTAGTTACATTTTGGTCCGCAAACTATTTTTTGTTCTACTTTCGTGTCCAAAATCACTTGATTTCAACCTTCCTCTATTTTTTTTACTAAAATATACAATTCGATCCCTCAATTTTTTTTAGATACAATCTTCCTCTATTCTGGTTACTACATTTTTTGCAAAAAAATAAAAAATAAATTTATTATCTTCATTTTTGTAGGGAGATGAAAGTCTATTTTTTCTTTTGTTGTAACTGAAAAAGTGGATGGAAAATATTGAGGGACTAACAGTAGAACGTTTTGGAAACTTGAGGGACCAAAATGAAACAAAAAAACGCTGAGGGACTAAAACGGAACGAAAAAAAGTTTATGGACCAAAACGGAACCTTGAGCAAACTCAAGGGACCAAAATAGGACTTTGGCCTATAAATAATAACAAAGCTATCTCACGATACAAATTAAACACGTATCATATCTAACTATATAGCTCACTGCTTATAATTACTGGTTTATTTTACAAGAGATAACAATCATAATATTGAATTAAATTACTGGTTCAACAAGATTGAATTAATTAATCATTAATCTTGAAATAAAAAAGTGATTTCAAATTGATGTAAAACTTGAAGATGAAAATAATACTTTTGTCTAATTTTATTAAGAAACTTTATACAAAGAGGAACACAAATATATAAACAACTTTATATAAGTTATTTTCTTTTATTAATCAACAAAGATGAAGAAACAACTCCCACAATTATAAGTGAGTCTTCAAAGTTCAAAGAGTGTCCTCAAATTGTAAGGCCAAGTCAAAGTAGAATTTCCACTCCACATTTGGTGGGCAAAATACTGATAGGCTCTCTGATAAGCATTATCAAAGAACACATATTCATTAGGATTCTTACATAAGTCATATTTCTTTATTTTTCCTTTACCCCCACAAGTGTTGGCCCTCTAAAAGGACCACTCCCACAACATGTCGCTGTCCCTTCCTTGAAACTTGAAAAAAAAATCCAAAAGAAAATGAATCAAGTACATTCATCACAATAAATAATTTATATATATATATATATATATTTCCATGAAATTGATAACTTGAAGTTGAAATTTTGCTAAGGTTTCTAAAGTTATTTTTAAAAAGTAAACCAACTAATTAATCATATGTTACATCATATATATATATTTCAATTAAATTTTTAAAAGAAAAAAATTAAAATATTTACTTTTTTAAAAAATAAAATACAATTAATTTAATTATTTTATTAAGATATTAATTAAAATTTAACAAAAAAAATATGATTTTATAACATTAAGTGGTAAGTGAAAAATCAACAAAATTTATGACTACATTAGATTAATACTTTTAACATTTTGCTGAGATTAACAGAAATTTCAAAAATTTTAAACTTCATGACTTGAGGAGATCTATTTTCATTTGATCAACTTATACACTACTAGTGAATTTTGCGTGCGTTGCACGCGTTGTTTGTTATCTAATTTTAAATTTTAAATGTATTTTATTATATTTTCTATAATCTAATTTAATTTAACTATAATTTTCACATTTTGACAAAAAAAAAACTAAGTGTTAATGGAGAATACTACAGGTAGGAGTGTTCAAAACCGAACTAATCCGATTTGACCAAACCAAACCAAATCGAACCGAAGCAAAAAAGAACTAAATCGACCAATGAGCGGTTTGGTTTGGTTAAAAATATATCAAAATTGAATGGTTTGGTTCGGTTAACAATCTAGACATACATTTAACCGAACCGAACCGCTAGTATATCTATATAGTCTTTTTTATTTTATTGTTATATGTGATTACATTTAATAAAAAATTACGAATTTTTTCATAATCATTTAATTTTATCATATTTTTAATTACGTTATCTTATTGAATCATAAAAATTTGTCACTTTAGTCAATAATTAACTACTATTCTTAGTCTTTACAATTTTATTTTCTCAATTCTCTAATCTTGTTTGTCATTTTTTTTATCTATTCTATAAATTTTACTTACTACTCCTAAACACTATTTTTTTCTTTCTAATTTTAGAATTAATTAATAGAAATAATAAATAAATTTTTTAACCGCTCAAACCGACCGCCCAAACCGTTTATTTATTGATTTGGTTTTGTTTGAATAAGCAAATTATTTTTAACCGTTTGGTTAAGAATTACTTCAAACCGATGTGAGCGGTTCGGTTAAAAATCTTGTTCAAAACCGCCCAAACCGCCCAACGAACACCCCTAACTACAGGGTTGATATCTTTATATGATAGTTTGTTCTCATTTTATGTGAAAATATTAGAGAACAACCTAATGTTAATATTTGGTTAAAATAAAATTGACAAAAATGTGAAATATTAGAGATGAAATATGTAAGTTTTGCAAAAATTGTTATGGTTAAAATTACAAAATAGCTCCAAAGGGTACCAAAGTGTTAATGAAGAATACCATAAGGTACCAACTACCAAGGTGTCAGGTTTCAAATCACAAGGTACCAAAGTGAAATAGGGTCAAATCACAGGGTACCAAAGTGTAATTTACCCTATTTTAATATGATGCTTTTTTTTAGTCAAATATGATAGTTTGTTCTCATTAGGTTGTTTAATGTGTTTTTGCCTTATGATTCCAACTTTTAGAGAGTATATTATAACACTATTGACATTTGATATCTTTATCAAGAGTGAAAAGAAAAACATCTGTAAGGATTGAAAGCATCTTTAAGTGATTAGATCTCAAACAATATCAAACGTAGGCGATGATATTTTTGTAAGTATTATAATTAAAATAGTTTTCAGTCACATACATTGGCTTTAGAAGTAACTTTCAATTAATTCATCTGATATGATATATATATATATATATATATATTAGTAGAAATATTACGTGCGTTGCTCGTATTTATCATATAATTCAATATTACTTTTAAGTTTTGATTATATTTTTTTTAATGTAATTATATTTTCTATAGATATTATATTTAAATATTTTTCAACTCCAACTGACGATTTTTTTTTTGGCCAACTCCAAATGATGAATTGGATTATATTCTTATCTTTCATACTTTTTTATTTAAGAAATGTACAAATCATAAATATTTCAAAATTTCTTAATTTACAATAATTAAAATTTCTTAATTTATAATAATTATTTTCCTTTGAGAGCAGGAAAGAGAATGGAGCAGTACAAACTTACAATAAACATAAAATAAGAAACTCATGTTTTGATTTGTTAAAATATATTATTCAAATGGTAATTTTTGGCCAAAATTTCAATAATGACATTATATATATATATATAATGTTATTAAGCAAATTGAGAATATTAATCAAAATATCAAAATTTGGCCAAAATAAAAAGAGAAAGGGAGGATGAAACTTGCAACTAATAAATTGGCCCAAAATCAAAGCAAAACAAAATTAAACTTACTATTTTGAGAAGTTCGTATTTTAATATATTAAACTAATATCTCTGAGTAAGTTTTTAAACCTAAATACTTTCTCAAATAATAACTAATAAAATCAGGAAATATATTTTTTATTTAAAGACATAAAGATTTATCCAAAAAAAATATTTAAAGACATAAAGGCCTCCAAAAATTTTGCCAAAAAAAAAGGCCTCCAAATATATTTATATTATTATGACCTTTCTTGATAGTCCTATAAAATCATATACTATAAAATAAATAATTAATAAAAATATATACATACTATAAAATAAAGATATTTTGAAAGATAAAAATCTAAATTCATCCTTATCCAATTTTTACATATCAACAAATCAAGCACACTGGTACAGTAGCACTACTCATCAGATCAAATTAAATAATTTAACAAAAAAAAATCATTTGCATGAAAATAGATCGCTTGATTTTTCTTCAATAGTCTATAATCTATGAAGTATGGACACTTTATTTTAAGGGCGTGTCGCTCTGATAGACATGTGTCTGTGTCCGACACCCGTACGACACCCACACGACACATATTCATAAATTTCAAAATATAAAATCAATTTTTTGTGACTTTAACATGACAAACAATAAAAAATAATGACACATGCGACATATATTATGAATAGATATTATAATTTTAAAGTTTACAACAAAATTTATGGATTTTTAATTATTTATATATATAAATATATGTCGTGTCGTGTCATGTAAGTTTAAGAATTTGACGTGTCAGTATGTCCGTGTTAGTGTCCATGCTTCATTGTCTAGTGTTGTGCATTCTTGCATAATCTGAACCTTCTTCACTACAAGAAGATCCTGCTGATGAGTTTCCATTAGTGTGGATTTTAGAAACCTAGCAGATGGAAGACAACCCAAATTGCCCAACCCCAGAATACCAAACTTCCTGCCTCCATAAGAATATATTTCCTTCACATGACAAAAGAAAAGAAAACAAACATTTATGAAACAATCCAAACATTTTAATCTAAAAAAACAGAGATATCACAGATATTACATACTTTGATCACATATGTCATGTTGCCAATCACCATGTCAATGTATTCCTCTCGAGTGGACGATGAAAACTCACTTGTGTTTCTTACAAAACGAGTTGTGTAATCGTTGGTTCCTATGTTGAATAAATACACAGCTTTGGACAGTAATATTCTTGCAGCATCCTTAAGACCATTATGTCCTAAGAAAACTGATCTCTCCCTCTAAGCATTTCTCACTTTTCTGAAATCACCCGGCTGGGATTTCAAGGGTATCACGTGCTTCACAATCCAAACATTAATAGATAGGATGGGATACTATGATTCCCATATCCAGACCCAACTCTAAAAGAATTTGAAAATAACTTTTTTTTTTATTAGTGACATCATGAAGGCTTTTTTTTTTAAATCAATTTTTATATCTATAACCACAAAAAGTAAAAAATAAATCATATATATGAGTTCATTATTAAATTATTTTAATATATATTAAATATTAAATATTTTATCTTTATAGTTTTATATTTCTTTTCAAAAAATATTATATTTTTATATATAAAATTAAGATTAAACTTAGATGATTAAATTCCTTAAGGTTCTTCAATAAAGTGACACATAAAAAAACTTTAATGCACAAGTTATAAAAGAGAAAGAATATCAAGTTTATGATACATTATAGAAAAGATATATATAAAGAATTTTACTTGATTTTTTTATATAAAAAGAAATATTTATTATCAAGGATAAATAGCATACTCAGTAAAATTGATCATACTAGATTTATTGAGAGAATTTTACGCTTATTAGGAGATGCTTTGTACTCTTATAAAAACTAGGATTTCTAATTATTTTAGGTTGGGGGCACAAACAACCTTGAGTATTAAAAGGCAAATTATCTGATCTTTCAACTTCTATTACATAAACAGGAAAATTCAAGAGTTTTTAAATAAGTTGACCAACAAATCTTTTGAAGTTTCAACTTCTATCACTTTTTTAACACGAAAGTCAAAACGGTGATAATTGGATTGAAGGTTGACAGAAGGGTACGGTGTTGAGTCATTAAAGTTAAAAATTCAAGAAATATGTTTGCTAACTTTTAAAACTCAATGGTGTTTTGTGTTCTTGACTAAAAAATCATGGGGTCCTAAATGCATTTTAATCCAAAAAAAATAGAGATATCACATAAATTACATACTTTGATCACATCTGTCATGTTGCCAATCACCATGTCAATGTATTCTTCTTGAGTGAATGATGAAGACAGATTTGAGTTTAGAGCACGAACAAAAAAATCATTGGTTCCTATGTTGAATAAATAAACAGCTTTGGACAGCAATAATCTTACAGCATCCTTAAGACCATTATGTCCTAAGAAAACTGATCTCTCCCTCAAAGCATTTCTCACTTCTCTGAAATGACCCAGTTGGGCTTTCAAGGGTATCACGTGCTTCACAACCAAGACGATCAAAATCTCAATGAATTTCACTTTAATTATTTTAATAATGGGTAATTAAAAAAATCATGTACATACAAGTCTTTGATTAGTCTGATTGAGAGCCCCAGCTCCTTCCGATGCAAAATTGGCACCATCAATGTAACTTTGATAACCAGAAAACAGATATGGAAGCCTTAATGGCAATTTGGCATACTCAGCTGCAAAACATTTCAAGAATGACTAAATAATTGATGTTTGTTAAAAAACAAATCATAGACAAAGAATGTATTTTTAATATCTGAGGACTAAATCGTAATTTTGAGACGTATTCAGAGAACAAAAAGTAAATTTTAATTAAAAATCAATTAAGTGACCAAGTAGTTAATTACCTATGAAATCTGGGATCAAGCGTCCATTAGAGAATCTGCCAGTGGGGTACCTGAAGAAAGTTTCACCATAAGGTGAGAAACTGGCTTGAATGGAAGAGTTATTGATGTAATTTAATCCTTTCTCTGTTTCTTCGTGTGTGTGTGTCTGTGTATGTTTTCTGTCTCACACACACAAAAAAAGCCACGCTACCTCTCACACCTAAGCTCATTCCTAAAATAACGTTTAAGGTTCACTATTGCAAGTAACACACCATATATAAAGTGTCCTACAATGTTTTCCATTCTTTTTCCTATTAGATGTTTTTTTGGCCTGATTCCTATTATATTATACATATTATTTGATTTATTTTCTATTCATAACCTTTGATTCCAGTGTTTCTCATCAATTCATCATCATAATCTTCTCTTATTTAAAAAGAATATATTAGACCCGGCCATTTTACCAGGTATAACTATACATATATATGAGGCATTCTTGCAATAATTCTTCAGCATAAAGGCATCTTACTTTGAACTAGCTGACTCAGCCTAGCTACTTCATCAATTTCAATTATATAATATGCTTCTAAATTAATGGGAGCAATAATTTTTTTATATTAATCAAAAATAATTTTCTTAAAATTAAATTAAGACAACTACAATGAAAGAATAAATTATAGAAAAGAAAAAAAAAACTTAGGTAAAGTTCCTAAATATTTCATTTGTTTCATATTGGTCTTATATCTCTTGTTTCAAATTCAAATGTGACGAGTCCATAATTACATGTTGTTTTTTATGTTTTTTTTCTTTATTTAGTTGAAGCCGTCAACAAATAAAGTCAAATTGAATCTTGAAAGCGGGTCCTTTATTTTATGGTCAAACAAGCGATATTGATCATATATATCTCTCTCATTTTAAGTTCAAATGTAACAATTTCATAACCATGTGTCAACTTTTTAATAGTTTTTTCTCTATCTAGTCAAGATCGTCAACAAACGAGCTCATGTCGCGCTCCGAAAGTTGGTTTGGGATTAAAAGTGAAAAATCCTTGAAGTATAATCTCAAACCTACTTCCGGGACACGATTTGACTTTATTTACTAGTAGTCTCTTAATTAGGTAGAGAAAGAACTCTTCAAGAATTAAAACATAGTCTTAAACTTGTATTCGAACTTGAAACGAAATAGATCATATGATTAACTTCGCTTGTTTGACTGTGAAATGAGCAGTCCACTTTGGGGACACAATTTGATCTCGTTTGTTGACGACCCCAATTAGATAAAGAAAATACTCATAAAAAACAACTCGTAACTTTAGATTTGTTGTATTCAAACTTGAAAGAGAGAAATATATGATCACATTCATTAATTTGGGATCTACATGAAACAAATAAAATATTTAGGATTAATTTGAAATCTACCCCATATGTTTGGAACCAATTTGAGAATAAACAATTTAGATTTTGACTATATCTAAATTGTTAAAATGAATAGACAAAAGACATAGATAATTCATTAAAAAAAGAATTGCTTTAATTAAGTAAAGGTCGGCAATTGACATACACGCAAACATTTTCTTTTTTCTAAACCAGTTTATCACTTTATCACTTTCTTCTACCGTCATTTATTGTGTATAAACTATAAATATAATATTCTTTAAGGTAGTTGCTTACTTGCTTTAATTGATTTTGTCTCGAAATGTGTAAGAAATTATTTAGTCAGGCTATATCTTATATGTAATAATAAATACTAGTTTTAACCCGTGGAATTCCACGGGTGATTTTTAAGTTTATTTAATTTGAACTATTATATATAAATTATAACAAATTATACAATTAAATAAAAGAAAATATCTTAACATCATACTTTAATTTTTTTTACTACATCACATATGAACATTTAATGTTTTTTATACATATTTCTTAGATTTATAAATTTATTTTGGTTATCAATAAAAATATTACAATAGAAATGAATAACCNGTATTGGTGTTTGGATGAATGTTGATTATTTGGTGTGAAATTATTGAAATGGGTATGTAATGATTGTGGTTGGTAGATAGAAGGGTAGTGAAATCGATAAATTGTATAGGGGTAGAAATGGAAGGAAAAGTTAGAAAAAGTAAGATGAGATTTGATTATAATCAAAATGTGTTTGGATGTGATTGTTGCTTATAAAAAAATTAGATTGTGTCACTGTTTGCCTTGGGAATCATGAAAATTTGATTATAATCGTAGGCAACTTGTGAGATGCTTATTTGGTTTGGTCAATCATTCTCATTTTTGTCTAAGAAATGGTGGACCAGAGGGATTAAATTGTAGCAATTTCACCAACCCAAGGCTCGAAAATCGGTCGACCACGCGATAAAATGGTCCACCGTTTGGCACAAAATGAGAGAGAAAGGAGAAAAAGCATCGGACCCGAAAAAAGTTTCAATTTGGCATAAACTCATACAAAAAATTTCATTCATCCTCTCTCTCGTCTCTTTCTCTCTCGACATTGCCTTCATTGCCACTGCTTCCATTTTTCGTCAGCCACCACCCTCTTCGTCACCATTATCGTCTCTGACCACCGTCTCTTCCTCTTCTTGTTCTTTTTCCGTCATTGTTGTTCTCTTCCTCTTCTATTTTCACTATCCCATCCGTCATTCGTCGTCCTCCATAGTCGTTGGTCGTTCGAGTTCATCCACCATCGAAGCTCCACCGCCGTCGTTCAATTTCGCCAGTCCAGAGATCTAGGAAGCAGAGGAAAGGGATGACAGCGAAGAGGATGCAGAGAAATGTTTCCCTTTTGGCATTCGAACCCGAAAAAATTAAGCATTTATCCCTTGTCAATCAATTACGATACAAATTGGTGAGCCAAGTTTAAAGACCTCGTCAATTTGAAGTTCTTGGATCTACATTCCATAACTCCATTTCTGAGAAAAAGGGTGAGAGAGAGACGAGAAACAAGAGTGAGAGACGAGAGAGGAGAGAGATTGCTTAATATTTTGGACAAAATAACATTTTAGCCCAAGTTCAATTTTAAGTATTTACAAGTTGGCCCAATATTCAGTTAAATGACAATTTTGTTCTTGTGATGTGTGATGGAATATATTAGAGTATAGGTAATTATAGGTATATATATAGGGGTATAAGTGTAATTGAGTGTGTTTGATTATAAAAAAATCATGATTATAATTTGATCAAAAAAAAAAAGCACAAACGAACATGCTTATTACGATTATAATCTGAGCAGATTATAATCAAAGCGCAAATGAACAGTACTACAATAACACGTTTTCTATCGAGAATCTACCAATTACCAGTGTCACGGGACACCTGATATTTAAATAAAAAAATTTAAAAGCTCAAAAACGTGTCACAGGAGCGAGTTTTTGAGCCAAGGCTGCACAAGTTAGACTTCTGTCAATTGTGAGGGATTTGTTTTTTAACTTTTTTACTTTGCAACAGTTTTAAAAAGTTGTCTTATTTTTTATTTATTTTGTTCTTTGCAGTGGTAAAACTCGCTGCCAGTTCTATTTTTTAATTAAAACATAAAAGAAAAGTTTGTTTACTTAATTTTTTTTTAAATTATTATTAATTATAAAATATAGTTTTCTAAAAAATAAAAAATTAAAAAATTAATCCTAATTATTATATTTTCCATAATTATTATAATATTTTTTTTAATTTTTAATGTTAAATTTATTAGTCTTAATTAAACAAAGTAAATTATTCACTTATTATCAAAAAATTATTTAATTTTTTGACATATGAAAAATATAATTTTTCCAAACTTTAATTTATGTGTTAAATTCAAACGTGACGAGTTTAGAATTACAAGTTGCTTTTCATAAGTCTTTTCTTTATCTAGTTGAAGCCGTAAACAAATGAAATCAAATTGAATCTTGAAAGTGGGTCGTTTGTTTTATGGTCAAACAAGTGATATCTCTCTCATTTTAAGTTTAAATGTAACAATTTCAGAACCATGTGTTAACTCTTTAAGAGTTTTTTCTCTGTCCAGCTGAGATCGTCAACAAACAAGCTCAAGTCGCGTTCCGAAAGTTGATTTGGGACTAAACGTGAAAAGTCCTTGAAGTATAATCTCAATCCTACTTCCGGAACACGGTTTGACTTTATTTACTAGTGGTCTTAATTAAGTAGAGAAAAAACTCTTCAAGAATTAAAACATAGTTTTAAACATGTATTCGCATTTGAAACGAAAGAAATATGATTAACTTCGTTTGTTTGACTGTGAAATAAGTAGTCCAATTTTGAGACACGATTTGATCTCATTTGTTGACGGCCCCAATGAGATAAAAAAAAATACTCATCAAAAGCAACTCGTGACTTTGAATTTGTTATATTCAAACTTAAAAAGAGAAAAATATGATCGCATTAATTAATTTGAAATCTACTTGAAATAAATAAAATATTTAGGAATAATTTGATATCTATCACATATATTTGGAACTAATTTGAGAATAAACAATTTAGATTTTGACTATATCTAAATTGTTAAAATGAATAGACAAAAGACATAGATAATTCATTAAAAAAGAATCGCTTGAATTAAGTAATGGTTGACATACACGCAAACATTTTCTTTTTCTAAACCAGTTTATCACTTTCTTCTGCCGTCATTTATTGTGTATAAACTATAAATATAATATTCTTTAGGGTAGTTCTTTAATTGATTTTGTCTCGGAATGTATAAGAAATTATTTAGTCAGTCTATATCTTATTTGTAATAATAAATATTAATTTTTTGATATATAAAAAATATAATTTTTCCAAACTTTAATTTATGTGTTACGAAATATATAAAATTGTAAGAATAAAATATTAAATTTTTCATAAATTTTTATTCTCAATTTAATCCATAAAAAAATTACAAAAGACTAAATTGAAATAAAAAAGATTTAAGATGAACCAACTCGAAAAAAAAAATATATTAAAAATAAAAAAATAATATGAGTCTGACCATCAACTTAACTCAACTCGCTGAATAAAATAATGAGACTAAATTAATAAACAATATATACAAATAATACAAATGATACAAATAATAATAAAGCTATCTCACCATACAAATTAAACACATGTCTAACTATATAATAGCTCACTGCTTATGAGGGAAAGATAGTAACAATTACTAAATAGCTCACTGGTTTATTCAAGAGATAACAATTCTAATATTGAATTAAATTTCTGGTTCAACAAGATTGAATTAATCAATTATTAATCTTGAAATCAAAAAGTAATTTCAAATTGTAAAGTTATCTCATAAGAAATCACAAAATCTTAAATTATTTGAGCTCAATTAATTTAATAAATTGGCCAAATTTGGCTTTAGTTTCTTTTATATTAAATAAATTCAAACTTATTTACTTCAAATAATTGAATTTGAGCTAGCTGGGGCTGGACCGTTGTAGTACCTTTCTCAAGAGTCATGACAAATGAAATGATCCACAAATTCAAAGCATGAGATATAAAAATGTAAACATAATTCCAAAAATGCCCTTCTATTTTATGTGGAATAACAAAGAGAATTTACTATCTTTCCCTCATAAAAGATTTAAAATGTTGAATATTATTTAATTAGGAAAAGAAAATGAAAGAAATAATATTAGAGTATCATTCTCTTGAGAGAAAACTTACTATTTTGTCCCTGAATTTACACTGAGTGATCTGACCAGTCTCTAAATAATGGAAATACACGATTTGGTTCTTGAAATATTTCAATTATCAAATTAGTTCAAATTCAAGGACTTAATAGTATTAATTTAATATAAATTCAGGGACAAAAAGTATAAAATTAGGTCAAATTCGAAGATTAAATCATTAATAATTGAAATATTTCATAGACCAAATTGTATATTTCGATTATTTAAGGACTAATTAATTAACTCAGTATAAATTTAACAATCAAATAGTACGTCTTCTTTTCTTTTGAAAAGTATTGGTCCTTAAAAGAGATGTATTATTTGTTCAAAAAAAAAAGGAGATGTATTATTATGCTTCAAAATATTGTTGAAAAGGACAAAAAAAAAACAAAGTGAAGCATTTTGGATTGTTGGTCCATATGCATTAATAGCAGAATGAAGTGGCCTCATCTTGTCATTCTTGGACCAAAATGGACTATGATATGTGCTCAAGTAATTTAACTTTGTTTTTATTTTCTTGAGCTCAAATAATTTAAAAATGTGTGGTTTTAAAAGTAGAGAATAATAATCATAACTGAAAAGTGTCTGCACCTGGGGTTACAATACTTTTCAAAAGAATGGTGACAAACCACGTATGCACTTGCTAAATCGCAGGATTCTCTTCAAGCCGAGGTCTATTGGGGGGCTTGGTTTTCAGGACACATCTCTTGTAAACAAAGCGCTTTTGGCAAAACATACATGGAGGATTCTTGAGAGGCCGAACTCCATTGTTTCTCTGCTTGGGTTCACAACAAATATGTCATCCCAAACTCAGACTTTCAATCCAAAGAGAGCACTAAGGCTTGAAAGGGGTATGAGCTAACTCTCATATCATCACTGATCATCTGATTTGGAAGCTGGAAAGGGGAGATAGGGTAGATGTTGGTACTAAATTTTGGGGAAACCACATTAGCGGTCAGCCTTTTGGTATTTTCATGAATGATCTTTCTCCGCTACGATTCTTATACATGGGATATGAACAAGATTAGTGTTGTCTGTTCTGAGGATGAAGCTAGGCAGATCATAAGGGGACCTACCCCGATGAGGGATAAAACTGATTCCCTTATTTGGTCACCTGTTGGTACCGAGTCGTATACAGTTGATGCTGGTTATGAGTTGCTGTTGAAGTTGTACCATCTGGAGGATAACAATACATTTTTTGTATCTTCTCAATTTCTGTGGAAGGACTTTTGGCACAGAAAGCGCCTATGTGACTTCCGGTGACATCCTGGAAGGCATGGCATGGTGCCCTTTCGACATTTTCAAATTTAAACAGACACCATCTTAGATGTAATGTGTATTTCCCCTTCTGTGGATTCTCTGATGAGTCTGTAGATCATATTTTCCTAACATGTAACTTCGCTAGGGCGGTGTGGTTTGGACTGGATTTGTCTTTAAAGCCCAATGCTGCTAGATTACAGACTGTTCAAAGGTGGCTCAGGTTCTGGATAATATGATGGAAGAGAAATCAAACATCGTTTTATGACATTTGGCTTACAGGGCTAGTGGGCATGGACACGATTTGGAGACTGAGGAATGAAGCAATCCGGACGCGTCATCACACCACCTCAGTGAAGGCAATTAAGATGATTATCTACAACAGGGATATCTTTAGTTCTGTTTTTAGTAGTGTTTCTTGTATGTCTAGCTCCGTAATAAATATTGACAATATGCATAGCTTATTAGAGTCTTCTGGTAATAGTTTGAGTAGGGAGGATGTGGGGCCCTCTTTAGTGGTGTCCCCACACCCTATGTTTATTGTGTTGTAGTGTTCCGTTCTCTGCCATGTTGTTGGGGTTGGGGTTGACCTTTTTTCTTTGTGAATTTTTTTTTATGATATTTATAAAAAAAAAAAACTGAAATGTGCATATGACAATCGATATGTGTTTGAATGAATCCATTTCATTCTATGAGACACATTGAAACTTGGTACAGCACATCAAATTTCTTTATAACTAATATTAAGTTATGTATCTTAATATAATATTTCTTAAAAAAAATCACAAAAAAAGAGGGGATAATGAGTTATTTAGTTATCACCACATTCTTATATCATTATTTTAAATATTAATTTTATTTTTATGTTATTTAATTTCATATCTAATATATGATTTTAAAAATTAGCGATTGAAATATTTTGAAATTATATACAATAGTTTATAAAATAAATAAGTAAGTAAAGTTAACATCAAATATAAATAAGTTAGTCATTTTCGATTAACTTATGTTTTGGCCAAAATTAAAATTAAAAAAATATAAATGAGCATGTAAATATTATTTTAAAGTTATAAAATATTAAAAAATAATTTTGTGATTATTATTATACTTTGAAATACTATTAAATTACTCATTTGTTCGATACTTTTACTGTATTTTTTTATTTCAAGTTATACAAAATTAGAACATTATAAAAATTTGAAAAGTTACTTGACTTTTTCAACTAACCCTATTACTTTTTATTATATTTATTATTTTGTATAAAATACTGTATTAATATATTATATCGTTGAAGGTAATGATGAATAGTAATTATATGATATAATATAAAAGAGAAAACTAGCATTTCGATCCCTGAATTTTACGGGTGGTGGCAGCTAGGTCCATGGATTTTCGAAATTATACAACCAGGTCCTTGAATTATGCAAACGTTGAGCAAGTTAGTCCTTCCATCACCTAGGGGTTACAAAAAAGCTAGTGTGGCACGGATGGAGGCTGAGGTGTGCCGTTATGTGCTAACGTGGCCGTTAACTGCCACGTCAATACCGGTTGAACTTAAAAAAAAAAAATGTATGTCATGTATGCAACCCCTAAACCCTAAAACCCCAAACCCCATTGTCATCGCCACCTTCTTCTCTTTTCACACTTCCCAAATTTTGTCATCGCCGCCGCCACCACCCCTTTCCTTCTTTCTTCTTTGCCGGTGAGTCCACACATTCACTCCTTCTTGACCAAGATCGTCTCATACCAACTCTCTGTTTTTCGCAGATTGAGTTCGTAGGGAGAAGAGGGTCAATAGTGTAAACCCAAAACGACGACTCACTCGCTCACTCGCTTTCATCATTCGAAGGTTTCACTCTTACCCATTTCAATTGAACCTTCTTTCAAATTTGGGGTTTTCTTGTGCTCTCTCTGGTATGATTTGCAATGGGTTCTGTGATGTGGGTCGTAGTTAATTTTGGGGATAAGGAAGAGAAAATAGTGGTTGGGTGAAGAAAAGTGGGAGAATGATGAAAATCGGCGACAAATTTGGAAGATGAACAGTGCGTGATGACGAAGATGATGATGAACAATGTGTAATTTCGAATGGGGGTCTAGGGTTTAGGGTTTATGGGTTAGGGTTTTAGGGTTTAGAATTTTAGGGTTTTAGGTTTAGGGTTTAGACTTTTAGGATTTAGGGTTTAGGGTTTTTATTATTTAGTCCCTGCATATCAATTTAGTCCTTGAAAGAGTCATGGGTTAAGGACTAAATTGGAATGTTTAAAATATTTTTGGGACACTTTACAATTTTATTTTGAGGACTTGGGGCTAAAATGAATGAAGATGATGAAGAAGAAGTGAACGTTGAGAATAATGGGATAAAAATGGGTCAGGCCTAAATTGCAAGTAAGGCCATTTTTTTATTCTTTATGCTTATGTGGCAACCATTTTTTTGTGTTTAACCGATGCTGACATGACAGTTAACAGCCACGTCAGCACTTAACGAGTCACGTCATCCTCCATCCATGCCACATCAGCTTTTTTTAACCCCTAGGTAACGGAAGGACCAACTTGATCAACATTTGCATAATTCGGGGACCTGGTTGTATAATTTTGAAAATCCCGAGACCTAGCTGCCACCGTCTGTAAATTTTAGGGACCGGAATGTTAGTTTTCTCAATATAAAATTACCATAATATATATTATTGCATAATTCATATTAGTCACAATTTTTTTTTAAGAGTCCTGACAATTATTTCCTTTTCTCCAACTATATAGGAGTATTGATTAAGACTTCTGCAATAAATGCATATGCTAAGCATCCCAGAGGCAGGAGGCAAGAAGCAAGAGGCAGGGATGCTAGATGTTATAAAAAATTAATGCCAAGAAAAAGATTGGGTACCAAAACTAATTATTTCCAGCTGTTCTTGAATTATTTCTGACAGAAGAGTTTATGATATTTTGAATTCAGGTTCATAATCATTGATTTATGAAATAATAATTACTAAATATGTTTTCTTTTCATATTCTATATAAAATGTTTTATGTATAAATAATAATTACTACATATGTTTTGTTTGAGTAATTTATTTAATTTAATTCTTAGCAAGGGTAAACTTAAGATTCATTTTAATGGTGTTTTGTAGGGCTGTTCAAGGCCCGGTCAGTTGGGTCCAGTTCGGGTCTAGTATTTTTAATCTCAGCCCAGTCCAAGATATATTCATTTTATTAAAAAAATACTTTTTAAAATTTTTGTACTATATATATTTATATTTTTTACTATTAAATATTTTTTTTATTGTATAAAATACATATAAATTATTATTATCAATTGTATATTAAAAAAATACATAAAATATATACTTAATTTCAATTAAATCATCAATTTTTTAACAAATAAATTAATTTAATGTCTTTATTAATAATAGCATTATTAAATTGATTCATAATTAATTATGTTATCTTAAAAAATATATAAAATAAATAAATAGCTTAAATAAAAAATATAAAATTTTTGAAAGAAAAATTCAGTGACTTGGCCTCGGCCCATTTCTCGGTCCAATTGAAACCTTACCTTGTACACCCTTAGTATCTAATGATCTATAATTATCACAAGCTTTCCATTAAAAAAAAAAAAAAGGCAAAAATTTTCATGTGCGATCATTTTCAATTATACCCCCAAAAAAATTTTTTGGTCAATTTTACCCTCAAAGTATGAAGTTAGTTTCTGTTATATCTCTAAAGTTTTTTTTGAGTCAATTATGCCCCTAATATTTTCTTTTTTTATATCAATTATACCTCAAATATTTTTTTTTGTAACTATTGTACCCTCAATTTGGGGGTACAATTGACTCAAATGTGAAACATTAAGGGTATAATTGACTAAAAACTTTGGAGATATAATTGAAACTGACCTCATACTTTGGAAGCATAATTGACTTAAAAACATTTTTGAGAATATAATTAAAAATAATCACATATTTTGGAGGTACCAATAATACTTTTGTAAAAAGAAAATATTTACAAATTTTTGGACTAAAGATTCTAACTCATGGAATTAAGGATGAAAGAAAAAGTTTTCGCCTCATTTGAAAAAAAATTAAAAAATGGATGAGATTCTCCCTTATTTAGGGCCTGTTTGGGAACACCAGGATTATAATCCAATCTCATTCAATCATCATCTCATCCTAGGATTGGATGAACAGTACTGGATTGGTGTTTTTCTGAACCTTCATCTCATCTCATCTCATCTCATCCACATCATCATCTCATCTCATTTTCTCTTACAATTACTAATCTATCCCTACTTATACATCTATAATTACCTATACTTTAATACAAATATATATAAAAAAAAAGAATTAGACAAAATAGTAATTTTACATACCCTCATTTATTACACTTATAATTTTCTCTCTCCATCTATCATTTCTCATCATTTTTATTCTCTTTTCCACTCACACACCTCTCTCTCTCTCTCTCTCTCTCTTTCTCATATATAGAATTATATTATTAT